>PVKB01004012.1:0-164501 GCA_004027205.1 Ctenodactylus gundi
CCCCTCCCCTAGACACAAGACACTTCCGCATAGTTAGGCACCTAGGAAACTTAGTGACCTGCTAGCAAGCCTTGATTGGACCATCCCTATCCCCCTCCTTTCCCCCTCCCCGCGTCCACGGCTAAGATATAAGCCGCCGCTGTACCAATAAAATTTGAGGCTTGATCAGAATTTTGTCTTGCCTCCATTTCTCGCGCCCTTTGTCTGCCTTCATTCCTCTAGGTGGTCTCCCCGGTCTCACGTTGTTGTCCCGCGGGTCGGGACACAAAAGCAAAGGAAGATGTCAAAAAAGATGAATGGATTTGACGACATAAAAATAATAAAATAAAAATGCCACCATGTATCTCATAAAGACCAGTCACCGTTGTTGGCAAAACAAAGGGAACGTGAAGTACTTCTTTGGGAACCTGGAAATTAGGAAATTGATTATCACCTTAAAAGAGTAACTTACAAAGATCTTGACACAGGTCTTCGGGAGATAAAACAGAGGACTAGACGCCAATCACTGTCTTACCCATGTTTTTTTACCCTTTTCTGCCTGGGTGGACACTTCTGATACACAAAACCTCTTTTCCTCTCTGGACACAGCTGCCAGGACCAGGGTGAGCTTCTGATCCCAGACAACACATGATGTCTGCCAGCAGCCACTGTCCCCAAGGCCTCCATATCCTAAGTCAAGCCAGTCAACCTCTCTTTCTGTTATCTTTGAGGTATGAAACAAGCAAATAATTAGCTCATTAGCCTTGGGGACTGAATGACAAAGGACATCTGCTGTTAAGGCTAGGGACAAGGCTGAGGCCATGAGGAAACAGTGCTCACAGCCATGGCAGCCAGAGGACCCACAGGCAGGGAGAAGCTCCAGTCAAAGGATGCAGAGAGCCCGGGGCTGCAGGGCTCCCTGGCTCCCCAGGGCTCCCAGGTCTTATCACTGAGTCCTGACTATAATTGTCACTGTGCCACACCAGCAGGGCCCTGAACCAGCTCAGCTGGGTTTCTATTTTTGAAAACCAAAACATCCAAACTAAAGACAATTGTTTCAGAGACCCAAAACACCAGTGGGGCTCATTCCTGAGCAGCCAGAGGGACACGATTAGGCTTCAGTAAGAGGAGACCTAGCACACTGGGTGTCTAGGGTAAGGGCACAGTACAGCAGGTGGCGGGTCAGTCTGGAGAACAGATAAGTCAGTTCAGTGATGGCAAGTGAGCACCAGCCCCAGAGGATGGGGACTGGGCCAAAGGTGGTAATGATGTAGGAGGTTTGCTCCCGCAGGAGACAGATGCTTTGGGACTTGCATAGTGGGACCCTTTCCAAACTCTGACCTCTCTTTGTTTTGACTCCCTCTGTACTTGGAGAGGTCCATTGACCAGCCTTTCAATAACTAATCAATTGTGTTCCTTGGGCAGAGGGACTGTAGACAGAGGTGACATAGGAGATCCTGTCTATGAGGTGACAGCCACCCTGGTGAATTTATAAACTGTCTCTTGGGCTGATTGTGTGTGACTGGCCTGGTTCAGCTGCCTACTTGAGTCCACCTAAGGCCAGGTCCTGGGCCATGGTGCTTTCCCTAAGGGCAGGTTACTCTGTCGGGACTCCAGGAGGCCGCCATCTGTCTTTATTTGCTGACACCCACCCAAATCATTTCTTCTTCCTCTGTACGTGACAATAACTCGTGTTCCCTCTCGTCAGTGAGTGCACTCCGTGTCCCACGGCTGGTGTCAAATCAGTCTTCCTGCCTGATCTCCAAGTTGTGACAGCAGAATACTCAGTTGGTTTCGTGGGGACATCAGTCATCCCAGTTATGGGCTGTCACTTGGATGGCTGCAGGTCAGCAGCAATGCGGTTTTGACACCAGAATCTCTAAAGGACGGACCTCGAGCAGTCACCTTTGACCTTGTGGTCTCTCCATACACTGAGTTCTCTCAGAAGGAGGCTGTCTGTCCTGCTCCGTGGAGTCCCAGGGTCTCCAGCCACTTAATTATCTGGCTGACAAAATGTTCTTTCACGTGATAAACCGTATTTTCTTTTTTTGAGACAGGGTCTCGCTCTGTAGCCCAGGCTGGTCCTGAACTCACTACAGAGCCCAGGCTGGCCTTGGTCTCCCAGCAATCCTCCTGCCTCAGCCTCCCAAGTGCTGGGATGACAGGCGTCTGCCACCATGCCCAGCTTATGTGGTGCTTATTTTTGTGATTACATTTATCAAAAACTAAAATGATTTTTCACTCAGTTTACACTGGCCAGAAAGTTTTATCATAAGGATGACAGGAAATTTACTGTCTCATGTCTTGAACTCGGGTACTTAGCAATACTCAGAGCTTGCTAGGCAAGTTCTTTAACTGCTGAGCCATTCCTCCAGCCCTGTAGCACAGGTTTTAACAGGCCTTCTCCAACCTCCACTTTCCGGCTGTCCTTACTATTAGTGTATCATTTTGGATTTATTCCATTGTTGCAGATGCAGCTGTATCTAAAGCCCCTTTTTAAGTTCCCCATTTATAACCTTCTCCCCACCCCAACCCCACCCCCGTATAAGTGAATCTGCTATCTTTTCTGACAGGAACTACTGTCTGTTCATTTACGATGGCTCTTGTTCTAGGCCACAGACACACTTCTGTTTTGAGTGAACGTGACTTTCCTGTTCCCAGCCTGGCTCCCTTTGGAGAAAGAGGCTTCCTGATCCCTTACAGGGTGGGCTCTGTGCACATGGTGCAGAGGATGAGGCACCCTTCAGAGGCGTGGGTTCATGGTCCAGCACAGGGTTCGGGGGGTCACTCTCCAGGTGGCAGCGGTGGTAAGAGAGTGGCATATGGCTTTAGCCAGGTCGTCATCTCTCCCTCCAGGGACCTCTCCTCCAGTGTTGCTGGGAAAGATCACTGTCACTGCGATGATAAACCCTACAGACCATGTACACTTGGAATCTCCAGGGGCGCCTTTTGCTGCTACGTGGGGGGAAGCACAGGAGGCAACTTAGTCTGGTAGAACTAAGATAGCAAGAGGGAGGGGAGGAGTGGGAAGGAAAGGGGAAGAAAGAAGGGAGGGGTGCAGAGGGGAGGGGAGACTAGAGCGGAGAAAAGGGGGAGGGCGATGGAGGGAGACGGATTTGATGTCCACTGTGTTCCTTACACTTCCCAGTCACATGAGACAACAAATTTCCTGTCATCCTTATGGTAAAACTTTCTGGCCAGTGTAAACTGGGTGCAAATTCATTTTAGTTTTTGATAAATGTAATCAGAAAAATAAAGTTAAATACTTGAGCACAAGCAGGACTTGTTATTTAAAATGAATATATAGTGAATTATTAAAAAAAAAAAACCAAAAATGTACTTGTAACTTCTGGGTTTTTTTGGTACTGGGGGGCTGAAGGAGGGCCTTGCACAGGCGAGTCAAGCACTCTATACCGAAGCTTTATAATCTGCCTTCTTTTATTTTGTTTTGAAACAAGGTCTCCCTAAGTTGCCCAGTTGGCCTCAAGCTTGGGATCTTCCTGCCCCAGCTTTCTTCGCAGCTGGGACGGCAGGGCTGCACCAACGAACCTGGCCTACTTCTTTTTAATCTTGGCTCCGGCTGTTTCTCTCTAGAGTCCTTCTCTTCTCCTTGATACCTGATGGTTATGCAGGAAGCACACACGTATAGGAGTAAAAACACCAGGCAGAGGCAAAGGTCACATCATGGCTTTGCATTTCTGACTTTGGAGACTCATTTTCCGCTTTTGGTAGTGCCTTCTGCTCTCTGGTGACACACGCCTCTGACGGTGGTCAGGCTTTCTCTAGTCCTGTCTGTATGGGTTCTCGGGGCCAAGGCTTAAACGCTTCACTGGTATCTACTCCTACTAGCCACAGCTCCTGCTCTGCACCCTCTCGTGGTCTCTGAGGCACCCCCAAACCATCAGGTGGAGCTGTAAGGAGGCAGAAGTCAAAGCTCTCCAACTCTGAGAGTGACAGTTGGAACCCTGAAGCGTGCCGAGGGTACCAAGGCTTCCAGAAGCCACAGGGCATCTTGCTGAGAGCCTTCCCATGGGAAGGTGCTCCCCTGAGTGCTGTGTGCAGAAAGGGGTCAGGGCAGGCTGGGCTCCCTGTCCCAAAGGCCACTTGTCATTAGTTAGGTCACAAAGGCTCTTCATTTTCTTATTTTGTGCTTAAAAACCTCTGACCTGGGGTCTAGTTTGAGCCTTTAGTTGGGTATACACATAGGATAGAGGCCAACGACGCAGGAGAATTGAGTGGTTGGGCTGGGGTATAGATTGGCAGTTAGAGCACTTGCCTAGCAAGTGCAAGGCCCGGCGTTCAATTCCCTAGCACCACATAAATTGGGTGTGGTGGTACATGCCGGTAAATCCAGCACTTGGGAGGCCGGGGCAGGAGGACTGCCATGTGTTTGAGGCCAGCCTCAGCTACATAGTGAGTTCAGGAGCAGCCTGAACTACAGAGTGAAACTTTGTCTCAATAAAAAAGAAAGAAAACTGAGTAACAATTTAGTAGAAAATTAAAGAAGGCCCAAATCAAGTCAATCAAAATCTGTGGACATAACGTATAGAACTTAAACCTATGGCATTGGATAGAATGGATTGTGATTCTAGCTTGGCCACAGGCCATGTCAACTCAGTAAAATTGCACTAAAAATCTGTAAAATAATGAAAATACTATTTCATAGAATCTATGACTACACCAGCCCTAAGATCAATCCTCATTTCAGTAGTTTTTAAATATATGAAGAAATGGCCAACTGGCAAGAATAGAGGGCACCTTCTGCTGCAGGTGCAGAGCCTGAAAACTGCGTATGTTAGACTCTATAACAAAAGGCACCACAGGCTGAGTGCTCCCTGTCTGGACTGCTTGGGATCAGAAGGCCGGTAGAATTGGGGATGTTTCCACGAACTTGACTGGTGGAGTACCCCTCATCTGAAAATTCAAAACCCACCACAGAGGACTCAAACTATCCCAGACCTTGGAGTGTCTTAGATTTTAGATCTTTGCCTTGGGGAGCTCAGCCAGCACTTGCCTGAAAGGGCGTGTCTTTCCCCGCGGAGGACGAACGACACCATGCAGGCCACCTGCCTCCAGCCAAGGAGCAGGAGCCCCAACCAGTGCAGACGGTGGCCCTTGCTCTCACTGTCCTTGTCACCTGGAGCTGGTGACAAACCGTAGCGCGACAAACCGTAGTGAAAGAACGTACTCAGCCCAGGTCACCCAAATGCAACTCAACAAACCCGACGTTATCTTTTCTCTACCTCAGGAAAAACTTCTGGAAGCCAATGTGGACAGTTAGGTAGGGCCCCAGGTGAGCCTCCTGTGAAGGCTGAGTATAGACCGCGCACAGAGCTGAAAGCTAACAGCGACACACCTATGTGTGCTGCTGGTGAAGACCCAAACCTTATGAGAAGGGCTTTCTCAGATCCTAAAAGCCTGGGGTACAGGGTGGGTGAGGGGACATTTTAAAAAGATGTCAATGCTATTCAAGCGCCAGGTTGGAACCCTTCTTTGAATTTGGTTTAAAGGAAAGAAAATTTGTAAAACACTTTGCTGCTAGTCTTCCAAGTGTTATTTTAAAAAAATTTATTTCTGACCAACAGCTCCTTCTATCCCCCTCTATGGTTTTGAACTGACCACAGAGGGATACACTGGTGAGCCTGCTCCATGATGTCACTTCCCCCCAGGCGCTAAGGGGCTGGGAGGGGTGACAAGCTGCCAAGGGGCAACAGTCTGACTCTCTCACCTGTCTCCAGGGCAGCTGGATGCTGGCCTGGTTTGGGAGTGGGCTCAGAGCCACAGAACAGCTTGCATTGTCCTTTGTTGCCAAAGACAAGGCCGCTGGAGGTGGAACACTGATGTAGTCGGAATAAAGCCAGAAGTCCAGTCAGGGGGAGAATGCCTGGCCGATGCCACAGCGTCTACCGCAGCCTACCTCTCCCCCCAATCCAGGCTCCATGGCGTCTGAGGAGACCTCACCGGTGGAGGCCAATGGACATGAACGTGCCCACAGCGTGGTCCCTGTGATGAACAGCAGCCTCATGCTCCTGTGTGTGGGACAGGCGGGGGCGATGGCAGTGGCTGACAGGTGGGTACAAAGTTAGTGGCCCGCCTCCAGACACAAGGACTCTACTTAATTGGCTCCTTCTACTTCTGATTTCAACTCATTTTCACCATCATGACTGATATGAGTGGTCTATGGAGACGCGCAGAAAGGAGTCCGAGGCCCGAGTTCATCTACCTCCTCGCTGGCTGCTTTCTTAGAAGGAAATAATGACGGAGTTTTGGTTGACTGATGATACCACTTAAAAATGAGACACCATGTGGTCACCACTGGAATGAAAGTCTTTAGGGATTGTTTTAAAAGGCAGCTCTGGGTCACGATGTCAGGGGAGACTGGCAGGCACCTTGGAGTTCACCTCGGCAGGCCCATTGCACACGGACCCTCAGCATCCCAAGCCTGCCTCAGGGCCCTGGGAAGGGATGTGGACCTTGGGAGTGGTACCTAGACACCATCCGTGACATATCCTGGTCACCTGTGCGGGGTTTTTTCCTCCCAGGCCTGCCAAAGGACTCCTTGGGAATCGCACAAGCCACCTGCTTTTATTTTTCCTTGGAAAAACACACACACTAATGTCACAAATTTCCTGACACCAGTTTCCTTCGAGGTTGTCTCGGGAATTTTAAGTACGTGTACAGATTTCACTGTATCCTTCCTTAACCTTAAGCTCCTATCTGACAGGTCATGAAAGGGCCACCTGCAGTGATCAAGCGCTGGGAAGGGCTTAGTCAGTCACGGTTGGGTCTCAGCGGTCCACTCCCCCAGACCCCCGGGGATCAAGAACACAGTTTCAAAGGTGGTGGCTAGGAGGTGGATTTACCCTGAAATTTGCACAAAATGAAGGAAAAAGCACTTCGGCTATATTCATAACATCAAATTTGACACTTGTGTGGGTGCAACAGAAGCTGGCATCTCTGTATTGGTGTAGATTCTACATATGACTTTCTGGAAAAACAAAACAAAACAAAACAAAACAAAACAAAACAAAACAAAACATAAAAAAAAACAAACCACCCCAAGAAACCTGCCCGGGGCTTCTGCTCATATCTGGACCCTCTGTGTATGTGAAAACCACACAGACAGCTTGCCAGGGCAGGTCAAGTGCCATCCTACTCCCAAGGTCCCTGGCTCGCGGGCAGACCCAGCCTATATCGCTGCAGGGTGCCCGCTGACCTCTCTAGGCGTAACAATAGAGTCGCCAGCACACATTACTGTGCCAAACTCTGGCACACTTTACCATTATTCACAACTTGTGCACAGCACGGAACACTAAGTGTAGGTGTGGGTAACAGGAACCTTCCCCATTAGCCTGGTTCATTGATGTTGGGACGGCTTTATTTTGGTTTATCGAGTCAGGTATCTTTTAGGAGTGAATCTTTATGTTGTTTTAGGGGAAGAAACAGTTTATAAAAGGTCTTTCTGTCTTATTTCTCTTGAGATAAAAACAGTCATTAGGTCCCTTGGGGTCAAACCATGCTGGCAAATGGGCCCAGATCCCCTGAATTCGGCTGCCCCTGGCTCCTGCTGCACTTCCTTTCCAGGTGGCCCACACCAGGATGACACTCCTGCCCTGCTGCCTGGGACTCGGGGCCCGAGCCCCTCAGAAGGTGTCTGCTTTCCTGCCTGAAGCCCTGGTGCTGAGGAGGGCACCAGCCTAGAATCATTTCCCTTACTGGTATGGGTCAATCACCCCTTTGGAGGTTTGGAAAAAGCTATGAGTATTATCTCCAGAAAAACACACACACTCCTAAACCTCAGTATTTTCTGTGCAGTTTTAGGAAGTTGAGGAATCAGGCCACAAAACAGACCTGCAATTGTTGTTGTTGTTGTTCTAGGGATCTTTTGGTAGCCTGAAGAGGCTAGGGACCCTTCCCCACAATAATAATTTCAGGTGCATAAAACAAAGCACACAGGCTTTAAGAGAAATCAGTAATGATGAGATTGTTGTTCAAATTAAAAAATAACTTTGATATGGAAATATCTGTGAATTTCTGTATAAATGCTTTAAGTAATAATATCTACTGGTGAGTCTTGTAGTTGCTATAATTTTGAAGTACCGATGAACATAAGGCTGCCCCGCTATGACGTGACACAGGCATGTGTGACCCCCCCCCCCCGCCCCCGCCCCGGCCCTCCCACACTGGCAGATGCTCCCTGTTCAGCAGGGCCCGCGGCCTACATCCCTCACTGACGGTATTGCTAGCGCGCGGCTGGAGGTGGGCGGAAACACAGAGGCATCTTTGCCATCCAAGATCCAGAAGCTAAGGTGGGGTGTCCCCGAGATTGAGGCTCCGGGCATGGCTCTGGCTTTTCTGCCTCAGCCCCATGTAAGACATAATGTATTACTTGGGCTCCATTTAGCTGTCTACATGGCCTGAGGCTACCCCGGCTGTCTACACTCTACAGAAGTCAAGCTGGGCACTCCCAGCAACTTCTGTCCTGATGGGGGACAAGAGGAGCCAGGCCACCAGCTGTGAGTGGGGAGCTGCTGCTTTCTGGAGCCAGAGGTGAGGGCAGGAAGGGACGCCCCTCTGTGAAGCTGCCCTAAACCTGTTGTGTCTTAGAGCTTGCAATGAGGGGAGCGTTTTCCTATCACTTTGAATTAAAAATAGTGAAGCCAATGGCACTGGCCTGTAGTTCTAGTGCGTTATGAGGCTGAGGCAGGAGGATCGCAAGTTTGAACTTGGCCTGGGCAATTTAGTGACTTAGACCCTGTCTCAAAAATCAAAATCCCCCCAAATGAGCTAAAGGTGGGGGGTGGGGAGACACACGTGGACTGGGCTTATCTCTTGCCTGGCCTCTCCTTTCCAGGCCTGCTCGCCTCAGCGCGAGATTCTTGCCCGGCAGCCGGTGCCTGGACGCCACACTGACTCGCTTTTGTTTCTGTCTCCGGCTGGCTAAAATGTGCACCTGTGTCAAAAATGTTGAGCAGAAGCTTTGGGGGGAGGAGTCACAGCATCTCGCGGCACTTGGGGACACGAAATGACACAGCTGGGATCGCGCTGTTGTGACGAGTTGGCCTACCGAGGGAGAAGCAAACCTTTCTCATCAGGGACCGAGGGCCCTGGCCAGCTCAGGGACTGCAGATTCCAGGTCCAGACACCAAGTGCTCCTCCCGGTGGGTGGTGGGAGGGACGATGAACTCCCTGGGAAGCCGCTCTGGAGGCGGCTTCCTTGGCAGGGACACTCCTGAAACTAGGCTGCGCGGCTATCGGCGGCACATCATGACCTGGCTTTCACCAGGAAAATGGCCTGTGGACGAGACTCCCGGAGTGGCATCTGCTTACCAATCTTGCTTCTGGCTTCATTTATTCCCTCTCCCAGGGCCTTTGCTTCCGAGTACCTACGGGGCGAAGAGAAAATTTATGTTTTCTGTTCATCCTACACTATGTTCTAAAAACAAATTTTGAGAGGTATCTAAAATACTACAGAACCTCATTAAAAGACATAAAAATATTATTATTATTTGAGACAGGACCTTGCTCTGTAGCCCAGGTTGATCCAGAACTCATTATGGAGCCAGGCTGGCCTGGAACTCCTTTGTTTCAGCCTCCTGATTGCTGGGATTACAGGTGTGTGTCACCATGCCCAGCTAGTAGATGGGGCTGGTGAATTGAACCTGGGGTTCTGTTTTTCTTGACAAGCGCCCCAATCACCAAGCTATGACCCCAGCCCCATCTTCTACCGAGTTTTCATAGGGTGGAACATACTACACACATGAGTGATTTTGTGTCCTGACTTATTTTGCTTCCCTAAGCACTGCAGGTCCCTCCCTTTGTCATAGAACCTTCGAGGAAACATGCTAGGCCACAGATAGTTATGCTGGGGCTCAGGCGCCAAGTCCTCCCTATTCTCTCATGTAAAGTTGTGATACACGCATTAGGCTGCCCTCGCACTAGTGAGGTGGTACAGGACATGGGTCACATCAGGAATGTGACACACAGCGGGTCCTTATGAAATACTCATTTCCCTGCCTCTCCTTTCTACCTTAAAATTAAATTATACCTTTTTTTGGAGACAGGGTCTCGTTCTGCAGCCCAGGCTGGCCCTGAATTCATTATGGAGCCTAGGCTGGCCTTGGACTCACCAAAATCCTCTTTCTCAGCCTCCCAAGTGCTGGGATTACAGGCATATGCCACCATGCCCGCTTACATGGTGCTGGGGAATCGAAGTCAGGTACTTAGTGCTTGACTTAGCACTTGCTAGGCAAGCACTTTAACCACTGAGCCATTCCTCCAGCCCTCTATCATAAAATTAAAGAGGCAGCTGAAAACCTCTGAAGCAAAATACATAATATATGGTGGGGTGAATCATTGCGCTGCCTTGGATAGCAGTAGCCAAGCCACTGGAGCTTGACTAGGAGGAGCCTTTCCGGGGGTGGGGCAGAGACTCATGATTGCCGTGAGTCCAGTTAACGAGGTGGGACTGACTTGGGTTTTATGGATAAATAGGAGTTTCCAGGAAAGTTTTCATTCTTGAAGTTTCCAAACACACACAACACAGCACAGTAGGGCAAACCTCATATACCTAGCATATTTCTCTAACTAATTCCACTTTAGCCACCTCCTTTCCCATCCCCCCTTCCCATCCTCCCCAGTCTTGCCGGACCCCAGTGAATTCAGGCTGTCGTGCTGTTTCATCTACGAGCACTCCAGCTGCTCAAGTACTTGTCAGAGGAAGCTGGACACCTGGGCGTTGCGGACTGCACGGCCGCACTGCACACGGTGGAGGAGTGGGAATCGCGTCTCCGCTGTGTTCCCAATCTGTCTGCATGGCCTGGGAATGCAGACAAGAAGTTTCCAGGGCAAAAGAGTGAACTTTCTCCCCAGGACTGACTGCTGGGTCTCCTCCCTGGCTCCCTCATGAGGGCTGTGAGTTCAGGCTCCCTGTAGGTCACGTGTGCTGTGTCTGTCCTCAGCCAGTGCCTGTCACCTCCCAGAGACAGACGCTGTTCCATCTGGGACTAACCCGGTTGGATCAGCAGTCCCAGCAGTGCCAGTGGCTGTGCTGGCTCAAGGCCCCAGGGGTCTGCTGTGGAGCAGGTGCACTGAAGTTTCATCCAGGCCACTGAGAGACGACGGCTCTCTCTCCTCTAGGTTCTGCTGGGAGAGGGGCTGTGGCGGGTCACTGCTGTGCCTGTCCCCAGTGCACAGGACTCAGTAGAGGTTGACAGTTGGGCATTTGCTCAATGAATGGCTCCTCTTACCTGCCTGATGGTGTAGTTCAGGCAGCTTTAGTCTTTGAAATTAAAAAAAAAATTCTAGTAGCAAGACTTTAAAACTAAAATGCATGCCAGTCCTAGAGGAACACGGGGGAGGAGCAGGAGAGTGAAGACACCGAGCAGAAGGGGCCGTTTCCACGGTGCAGTGACCCAGGGAGGTGCCGACGGGCCGGGCATGGTGCACCAGCCTTGGCGATGCCCAGATGTGTCCGGGGCGTGATGGATGCAACGGTGCAGTGCTGTGGTCAGCCTTCTCCAGAGAGCTGTCCTGCCCCACCCACGGTTGGCAGAAGCTGTGGGAGACATGAGCTGCTCCAGGCCCTCCTTCGCAGTCCTTCAGCCCAGGGATAACAAGGGCCTCTCCAGGGGAGAGGGGTGGGCTAGGGCTGTGTCCGCTGCCAGGGACCATCTTCATTCTGAGTTGTGACCACTCCGGCTCCCACCCACAAGTGTTCCCAGTCCCTAGTCCTCCAGAGGAGCTGACCCCGAGGGAGCACCGAGAAGGGGAAAAGTACCAAAGTGGCAGGGGTGGGGGACATTGGGGAAAGATGAGGACCAAGAGGAGGCTGGCAAAGAGGTCGGCGCAGCAGTGACCCTAGCAGTTCCCTTGTGCTTTTCTTGACAAGTTCCACACCCCCCAGCCAGCCTGATTCTTCCCCACTGCCCATGACCTCCCCCTCCTCCTGCCCCCAACCTTCGCCTGGGGAGCTACATGACTTCTGGCCTCCCACGAGAGGCCGGTCCCCGTGGATGAGATGGCTCAGGGGGCTGCCCTGTATCAGGGTAGGAAGGCGGGATGACTTTTGGGGGAACCACACCCTTCAGTGCTGGTCCCTGTTGAGGAGGTGCCTTGAGGAGGGTTAGGGAGAGGGCAGGGCCTCAGCCAGGACCGCGATGAGCCTGTCACCCCAATGCTCCTTGCTGCTGCTTCTGGGTGTCCCTAGCTGGGTCACCACTGTGGAGAGTTCAGGGTAGCCTGTGCCACGTCAGTACAGATGCTGTGGCCGCCGGGCTCACTGCACACAGAAATCTCAAGATCAGGGCACCGGCTGTCTCAGGAAGCAACAGAGCAGCGTCCTGGCCATTCTTCACCCCATCCTGACTTCGTGTGACATCCAGCCACACTCCCACGGGATCCAACTGTGTGCCACACAGGCACAGGTCACTGGCTTTGGTGACATTGGCTCTCCTGTGGCAGCTCCTTCAGTCTCCTTCTCAGGTGACTTTTGCAACTGCAAACTTGTAGCATATGCACATAGATAATTTTTTTTTTTTTGGAGATAGGATCTTGCTCTGTGGTCCAGGCTGGTCTTAAACTCACAGCAATCCTTCTGCCTCAGCCTCCAAAGTGCTGGGATCATAGGTGTGTGTTACTATGTCTGACTTATGTGGTGTTGGGGAATTGAACTTTAACCACTGTGCTACACTCCCAAGTCCTATCATAAATATATGTGGAATAAGAGCAGATAAGCTGGTGTGTGCACCGAGGCTCAGCCTGCACTGGGACCTGGCAGCTGGGGCCCAGACTCCTCGTTTCTAAGGTCAGGACAGGGCCAGGTAGGTGAGGAAGGCACATGCAGGCAAAGGTGCTTTGTGTGTGTGCATGAAGACAGCTGCCGGCAGAGAGGAGCCCGTGGGGATGTGAGGCACCGTGAACGGGCGTGCGAGCTGGCAGCAGGAACGGGATGTCCCTGGATGCGAATCACCTTCTCAGCAAGTGGAAAGATCAGAAGGGATCCCCGCAAGTCAGCGGTCGAGGACACTGCCTGGCTACTGCCAGGCTTTTCCTCAGATGGAATGAAAAGAATAGGGAAACTGAGGCAGCATCTCATATAACATCTGAGACCAGCTCCTGGGAGACTCACATCCTGCCCTGGGTGTCCTTCAGCTTAAGGACTGGGCAGCTGGGTACTGGCCCAGGCCAGTTAGAACTGCACATAGCTCTCAGGGAACACTTGCAGTGGTTGTGCTAGCCTAGGCTGTAGAGAGTGGCTGCTGTCCGTAAGCCACCGAGTTCCCAAGAGCCTCTGCTCTCAGTGCCTGTCAGGCTCACTGGAAGTGATTCTTTAGGTCAGTGTTGTTACAGGGAAAGGGGCTTCTTTTATGTTTCTTCTTCTTGTCCACAGTGACTAACTTACTATGCTGACTTTTCACAGAGTGAACATTCACTATTTTTTTTTTGCCACCAGAAAGGAAGGTAGAAGACGAGGCCTGTATCTTGCTATTTCCTTCCTCTGTTAACTTGTATGTGGTTCCTTGGCTGCCTCCATTTTACTGGGATAAAGATTCTCTCCTTGCTCCTCTTGCACTTTTCTTTTGGACACTAATTTTTCTTTCCTGTTTTCTTTCTTCAGCCCTCGTCAAGATGGCCGCTGCCACTCTTGCGTTGGTTGTCCCTCCCCTGACTCTCAGGTGTAGCTGGAGTCTTCTACTTTCAGGAAGCTGTACGTTTTCTCAAGCAGTTTTCTTGGCTGCTGACATTTCTCAAATTTAATCTCGAATTGTCATTCTCAAACAAAGTGAGTCCTTTTGACCACCGTGCTTGTGTCCATGATGGTTTTGAGAGCTGGTGGGAGGCTGAGAAGATTCTAATCTAATCTCTGCTCTCAGAGTTTATAATTCTAGTTCAGCAGACAAGGTGCAAGTACAAAAACAGATAAGGTTAAAACTGAAGTCTGATAGGAACCAGGGAGTTCCTATTTGCCAAGGCTGTTGGGTTCGCATCATGCCCAAGATTTCTCTCCATCTGTGGTCCAAGTTTTCCCACTGCCATCAGATAGTTGTTCTATTCTAATGGGTAGGACCTAATTTTTGAGTACTCAAAGGCTTCTTTTCTTGATTTTGTGGATATTTTTGAGACCTTTATTTCCAATTGCGGCTAACCACCCTGTTCATTTTTTCTTTTGTTATTTAATGGGACTGCTAATCTGAGGGATCAGTTTGTGCGAGGATGTACCACCAACGGCTGCTGGTTGTCCTGGCTGGGCACTGACACTGGCCTAGGATGGGGCTGCCAGCTGCTCTCAATATTATTATCTGCTACAAGGGTGAGTCATGCCCGGAAAATGGGGCAACTGTGAAGTGTGATTGTGTGCTCCTGAAAGGTCCTGGCTTACGTGCTCTAGGTCATTGAAGGGCAAACTTCCTATTTATGTGCAAATGTCTTATTTCTGTTGTCACAGACCGGCAGCACTACTTTCCCTACCATAATGGGACTGGACCTCAGTGACACTAGAGATTCTGTGCTGCTGAGACCACAGGTGTAAAGGAAAGAAAACCCATGAATGGGCATCACGGGATACGCAAGCCACTCCCGACTCCGTCTGCAACCTGCAGTCTGTCCCTGCGCTCTGTGGATATGGAGGGAACCCGAGAAGACACTGGGCCACTGATAATCCCTATCTCAGGGATCAGAACCTACATCTTTGGGCTAGAGAAGCTTTTATGTGAGGGCAATTAGTCCTAGTCCTTCTTTCGGGCACTTTGTCATTACGATGTCATCACAGCAAAACTGTCAGACTGCAGAGCTACTGGCTATGAGAGCGGAGAATGAAGAGTCTGGGCCGGAGAGTACGGGTTGTGAGGGTTACAAGGAGGGTCAGGCTTGCCGCAGGGAGAAAACAGTAACTGAATGCCAGCCAAGCCAACCTAGGGTTTGTGCCTGTTTTCCCAGGACTGGCCAGTCCTCCCATAGATGTCCATGTGGGTCCTCCTGGTTTCTTCTCCCTCAGGGGGCCAGTAGCAAATAAATATACGGAAGGAGGTGGGATCACTGGAAGAACATTCCCAAGTTAGGGTGGCATGGAAGTTGACCCTCTGGGCACCTCGGGGCTGAGTTGTGAGTCTGCTGTTGAGACACCTATGTTTCGGTTGTCTTTGCATGAAGGCATTTTCTCTTAATCCCTAGCTCTAAGCAGCTATGAGTACATAATATTTAATAATTGAATAGTTTCTGTGAGTGCAGACCAAAGTGGCAAGCCTGAGAAAAGGATAGGTTCTGGGTTACTCCCTCTCCCTCCTGGGCACCAAATAGACTTTTAATGATTGGCATTATAGTAACATTAAACAGATGTAGAAATTTGTAAAAATATGGGCTGGTCTCCTGACTTTTCATTTGATTTAAAAAGACTGATTTACTGCTGGGAAAATTTCTTTTCAGAGGAAGCTTTGTGTGAATCTTATTAATTCTCTTTGTGATGGCCATGAGGAAATCAGGCTCGCCAGTGCTATAGCCCACACTGTGCGCACGCCTGGGTAGCTTCAAACCCCACAGCATGTATCATATGGGTTGTCAGAACTCTGCCCTACCAGAGCTCTGACGGCTCTGTCCTGATGACTTGTAGAAGAAGCATTCAGGAGGTCAAACAAGCCCCCTGCCTACCTCCTCTCGCCTACCTATGGGAAATAGACCTAAACTCGGGTACAAACTAGAACCAAGAACCAGTTCAATTTCAGAGCAAGAAAGTGGAAGGATCATGTCCTTCCAGAATCAGCGGTTCTTAAACTTAAGCATAGAAAGAATCAGTGTTTTTTTTTTTTTTTAAATCTACTGTAGACTTTTGGGAATTCTACTTCTGAAGGTCTAGACTTCAAGGTCTCTGGACACTGTCAAGGCCAGCAGCTGGCTGGCTTGCTGGCTTTTTTCCTTCCTTTCTTCCTTCCCTCCCTCCTTCCCTCTTTCTTTCTTCTCTCTCTTTCTCTCTCTCTCTGTCTCTCTCTCACTCACTCTCTGATAGAGCCTCTTTATGAATCACTATGTAGTAAAGGCTGTCTCTGAACTTGATACCTAGTCCAGGTTAGCTTCAAACATGCAATCCTCCTGCCTCAGCCTCCTAAATGCTAGGATTACAGGTGTGTGCTACCATTTCTAGTTAAAGTTTGTGATTTTCAAATCTGTTTTATTTTAATTGGAATTCATTATTTAAAAGGGATGCTCAGGTCCCACCTAATTAAATTAGAATATTGGGGGACTGAGGGCCAGTTTTGGTAGGGCTTAAAGCCTTCGCGGTCACTATAATATGGAGCCAAGATTATGAATCACTTGTGTAGGTGAAGAGGACTTTGGGCTCCTTGGGGGTCTTTGTTGCATGAGACAGCTGGGATCCAGCTGACACACTTGTCTTCAGACAGTTGGGGAAGCCGTCCTGCTCTGACACGTCCAGCTGGCTGTATCAAAAATACATGGTTTACAGCAGGGATGGGCATCTGAGGGTCGGTGACATTTGAGGACTCACACGCGAACACTGATGTGGGTGTGCGCATGCCTCCCACACCCAATTCCTGGTACGACTCACCAACTCTTTGATCCCTCCCTACCCGGTTCTGCTGCTGTTTTCTCGGTTAAGGAGCACAGAGGCGCACCTTCTTGGTGGGTGTTCATTTGTTTGGCATGCAGAAATTGGTCTTTCACAGGAAGCAGGATACTTCCCACTGCGGTGGTTTCGAGGCCTGCTGCTCCCACCTGCTGTCCCTCCTCCATGGTTCCCCTGTGCTACCTGTCTGCTGCCCCAGTGATGGGCACCTGGGGGCCCCTGACCAGTACCGATGTGAGCATCCTCACGTTGTCCCATAGGAACCTGGCCCACTGTAGAAGAGGGTGTATATAGGTCTTTTAATTGAGCAGGGCTGGACTACCCAGGTCAGCTGTGCTCCTGTCACCTGAGCTAGAATCCTCAAATGATGAGACACCTTCCTCTGCTCCTCTGTGCTAGCCACTGAAAGAGCCCAGGCAGGCCCAGTGCCAGGCTGCCTGCCTTTCCTCCCTCCTCCTCCTCTACCTTCCTTCTCTTTAAGCTACTTTTATTCCTTCTTGAAAATGTTTTGCATTTACTGCAAACTTTTTATTTGCTATTGTCTTTGGTGTTGGAGGCCAGCCCAGGCTCTCCCCCTGAGCCACATCCCCAGCCCAGGCGCATGTTCACGTGTGCTCCTCTCTGCTCCCTTGGTTCCTTCCCCCTTGCTCGTTCATACCCCATGTACCAACGAACGGTCTCGCTGCCAGACCCACACACAGCCCCACTCATTTCTGTGTAGAGCAGCATCTGACACAGCGGACACTACGCTGCTGCTAGCGCACCTCTGCTCTCAGCTCCCAGGGCTCCATGTTCCCTGGCCCTCCCCTACTCTCTTCCTGTTCCTCTGAGGCCCCCTTTCTGCCACCTGTCCCTTACAGGATGCCCCCTCTGGTGTTCCACACTAGGCCTCTGCACTTCCACGGGGCTTTCCTGAGCATTCACTGACCTCTCAGCCTCCCTCCAAGTGTCACTTGTAAGCGCATGACTCTCGCACCTGGATCTCAGTGCAATCCAGCAAACTGGTTTGAAATGTGCTCTGTGTGCTAACACCCAGAGTTGTGTGAACAAAGACAGTTCACAGTCTAGGACACTTTCTTCTGAATTGGATCCATAGGGCTGGCAGTTGTGTTTGCTGTATGTGTCTGATTCACAGGCTAGCTGTCAGCTTTTCCACAGGGGTCCAGAACCCTGCCTTGTTGAACACCACACGCGCAAATGATCTTGCCCGCTCTGACTGTGACCTGGATGATATACCAAAGGCCTCTGGGTCACCAGATGTGTGTGTATTTCCTTTGATTGAGAAGTGTGGGCCTGTTCTTTGCAACAGCTAAGGGGCCTGGACTTCTAAGGATGTGGCTCTACCCACAGATCTCCCCCTGCCTTTGGAACAGGAAGGCATCACTAGAGTCCCAGGCTGATGGGAGATAACGCGTGATGTGGGAACTGCACGTTGAGTTGATGCTGTCAGCAAATGAACTCTGTCCTGCAGACGGCTTATCCCAATAGCAATGGGGTGACGAGGCTCACACATGAAGGAGGAGGATCTTACCACACTGGGCATCACTAAGGGTGGCATTGACTGGACACTGTGCCTTTCTTACGGAGGTGGGACGGGCAGGCTGAGAGTGACAGAGCTGCAAATGTCCTCCAGCTTGGCCTGGCAGAGCCTTGCCGGGCCGCTGCTGGCCAGCACCGTCTTACCTCTGTTTCAGAATCTGCTTGTTGTCGTCGATGGTAACACTGTCCTCGTGGTCTCTCTTGAAGATTTCAAAAGCTTCCTGGAGTCCCAGTGACATTTCCTTTCTCATCCCTGTTTGGACACACAGAGAAACGGCCTCAGCCACAGCATCAGGATCCCATTAACTTCACTGTCACTTCAGTCAGCCTGCAAAGCCAGCCTGGCTCCCCGAGGCCCACAGCGGAGAGGCTCTCACCAGACAGGTGGCCCCAAACTCTTCCAGCTGGCGGCTGGCGGGTCTGGCCCAGGAGGCCCTTCCAGCCTTCCAGTGCCACCGCTGCGCCCCGTGAGGCTGTGCCTGCATGTCCATGTGACTTGCAGGGGGTGGGGCTTGGAATGTCTGGTCAGAGGAAATGGAAACCAGAGCGCCAAGCCCGCGACTGCGTGGACATTGCAAGTACACTTTCTTCCATCCCTCTGTGCCACATCTCCCTGTGCTCCTGCCACGCTCCATTTTTGCTTTTTGTTAAACTTCACCTTGAATTTCCAGGCTTAGCCATAAGAATTCTAATCCAGACTGAAAGGCACAGAATGGAGACAACCCTGCAGTCTCCACACAGGACTCGACCCTCCCTACCTCCTGCGTGTGGGGAGGAGCCCCGGTCTCTCCTCAGGAGCAGCCTTCTCCACCGCCAGGCCTGTGGCGGGTGGGAGGTCTCTAGCTCACTACTAACTTCAGTACCCTCCGTGGCAACTGCCACCACAGCCAACTCTCAGTGCTGGACCCTGTTCAGAGTTCAAAGTCCGGAGCCCAGAGTGAGAAAGCCAGGATTATTGAAGTAAGCCGGTGACATCCCTGCGCCAGGCCCTCGTCCTCACAAGCTGCCAGCATGAGGGTCAGGACAGGCGTGTGCCTGGGACCCCTCAGTGGCAACAGGATTCATGGATGGATTTCGGGTGAACCCTCAGCCTTTTCTAGCGTGCATATCGGCCCCTGGTCCCTCTGCCTGGCTGGCCACGTTTCCATCCTCTAGCTCGGCTTAGCTTTGAAGCCCTGGCTGCAGGCTGTTACCACTTCCATGAATCTTTCCTGGAAATCCAAGCAGAACAAATCTGACTCCACCGTGTTTCCTATTCACACACCTGTAACGTGCCTGGGCCAGTGCACATGGCCATTTCGCATGACAATCCTGGTAGAATGCAACTTTCTCAAGGGGAAGAAGTATTTTTTTTTTCCTGTGAATCCCAGTGTCTAGCTATTAATGTCTGTTCAATGAATCGGGTCATGAGTGAGGTGGGTTTGATGAGGAGCTGCACTCTGGGTGCCTCAGAAGCACATCCAGGGCCACTAGCCCCAACGAGAGCCTTGGGTTCCAGGGACTCATTCATATGGGTGACATGAACACATCCTGCCTGGAAAAAACCTGCCAAGTCTCCTCTTCCAGCATCAGCGTGAGGAACTGAACAAGCCCATCTGACACCAATTTAATGATTACCATGATAAAAATAGCACCATGAAGAATGTCTGGATGTGGAGGCACACGGAGACGCCCTGCCCCTTTCCAATCAGAAGCAAATGGGCACGGCTCACGGCTGTCTCCACATCTGTCCTGGCACCGGGAGGGCTGATGAGCTCCAGGACAGTCATCGGCAAAGGGTGTTTTCCCCAACATAGACAGCAGGAGCCAAGGGACTCGTTCCTGCCTCTCCCTGTTCCCCGTTTATGCCTAGCTGGAAGGGAGCACAGTACCGACGCCAGCAGGTAGAGGGCACGAGTCTGTCTGGAATAGAGTCAGGGAGGAGGGAAGCCCCACAGACACCATGTCAGAGCCCCCACTGGGGTTCCCAACTGTCTCCCACAGAGATGGCTGTGGGACAGGTTCTACTGGCCAGGGAGCCCAGGAGTGAGAGGTGGAGTGTGGATCACAAGCTGCTCTCAGTGAAGGAGGCTCAGGCCCTTTCTTCATAGACTGTCCTTTCTCTGCAGAGTGGACAGTGTAAGTAAGTGGGCAGCAGGTGGAAAGGCCCTTGTGGCGTTTCCTGGGCCCATGACACCAGTAGGGCAGTAAGTTCGCTGAGAACTTATAGTTAGCTCCTCTCCGTGAGAACTTCCCGAGGGCACAGTGGGAGCCGATGGGCGTGTGCAGAGGAGGAAAGCCCACAAAGGTAGCTTTAGAGAGTCTGGAGCCAACAGCGTGACGTATTACACGCGAGTTCCTAAATTTCAAAGATTCGAGGGTTACTAAGGCATACATTGTGGGAAAGTTATGTTGGAAGTATTTAATACTTTTGGTAATTTGAAAGACACTTATGGGTCAACTGTGTTGGCGCATGCCTGGAAACACGGGACTCTGGGAGACTGAGGCAGAAGGATCTCAAGTTCAAGCCCAGTTTAGGCAATTTAGCAACTTAGCTAGACGGGGTTTCATATTTAAAAATAAAAAAAAGGGCTGGATGCAGCTTACTAGGAAGACCTTGGGTTCAGTTCACAGTATTGTGTAAATCAAAACCAAAACCAACCCCTATTCCAACAGCAAACAAAACAAAACAAAACAAAACAAAGCCACTTAGGGATATTGTCCCAAGATGGATGGCATCGGTTTTCCTCCAGCTATCGTGGAGTTTCTCCACAATACTCTGGAATTGGAGCTTTCTGATTGGGGTGTCCACAGGAGACTGGGCTCTGATATCATGGCGGTCATTCTAGCGAGGATGGCGTTAGCTCCTTGTCTGTCAGGAAGGGCAAGGTGACCCAGATGATCTTGCTCCTGGCCTGTCAGCACAGAGGCAAAGTGAGGCCTGGATGTGCATGGCACCTCATGGAAGGCAGGAGGTGCAGGGTTCACCTGAGGGCCGAGCGGGAAGGACGCCAGCAGTGCTGGGATGCCAGCCCATCTCTGTGCAGCCCCACTCCCATCCGCCCCTGGGCTGCTGCAGTTACTCCTCCAGCTCCCTTCAGCTTGTACTAATATACCAGTTCTCACTCCGAGTTGGGGCATTTACAAAATCAATGCATGACTATTTATGTATTGAAGAGATAACTCCACTTCCTTTTCCCTCTGGGACTCTGGAACCAGCCCTCCCATCCCGAGCTGGGCCCTTGCCCGCAGGCGTCCACTGGTGATTGCAGAATGGGACAGGGCAAAGCACAAATGCCCAGTGAGCCTGAAAGCTCGCCTCGCTAGCGAGACAATCCTGCTTATTCCCTCAGAAGTGTTTATCTTAGGCACTGTGCTAGGTGACAGAAATGTACAATAGAACAAGAAGATGAGAGCTTTGATCCTTCTGTTTAAAGAGTTCAAAGCCTAGCGCGGGAGAAAGAGAAGTGAACGAGTAATTACATTGCTGTTTGCTAGAGGGAGGAGCAATGTGTCCAGCATGAGAAGACTGGAACTGGGGGGTGGTGCTGGAAGAGTCTGCGTCACTGGCGACAGGGGCGAAGGCTGCGTGGAAGGAGAGGGTGGCTCAGCACCTGCCAGGTGAACAGGCGGGGGCCCCAAGTGGAGGGGTAGGGCAATCTGGAGTTGGGTGTGGCAGGCACTCTGGGAAGCTGAGGCAGGCAGACCCCAAGTCTGACCTCAGCCTGGGCAACTTAGTGATTGAATGAGAACTTGCTTCAAAATAAAAAAAAATTAAATTAAATTAAAAAAGAGTCTGAGGACGTATGCAGCTCAGTGTGAAGGCCTAGCGTTCAACCCTCAGTATCACAAAAAAGGCAGAAAAAAACAAAAAAGAAAAGAATAGAAAAAAGAAAAAAAAAGAAAGAAGGCACCTTGACCAAAATGGGTGGTTCTGGCACTCAACAGGAATGTCTTCTTCTGAGTGATTAAAAATGATTCCTGATGTGTGCTGTTCTCTCTGGGGTTAGATGGTATCTTAGTGATGTTTTGATTTGCATTTCTTTTTTTTGTTTGTTTGTTTTTTTGAGACAGGGTCTCACTCTGCGAGCCCAGGCTGGCCTGAATTCAGTATGGAGCCCAGGCGGGCCTTGGACTCATGGCAATCCTCCTGCCTCAGCCTCCCGAGTGCTGGGATTACAGGCGTGCGCCACCACGCCCAGTTTATGTGGTGCTGGGGAATCGAACTCTGGGTACTTAGCACTTGACTTAGTGCTTGCTCAAGCGCTTTAACTGCTGAGCCATTCCTCCAGCCCCCTTGATTTGCATTTCTTTAATGGCTAAGGATGTTGAGCATCTTTTCATATATTTACTGGCCAATTGAACTTCATCTGAGAACTGCCTATTAATTTCTGCTGCCCTGTTTTTTTAAATCAGATCTTTAAGTTTGAGGAGTTTGTTTTTCTTCAATTCCTTATATACTCTATTAACCTCCAATTTGAGGCATAGGTGGTGAATATTTTTTCCCATTCTGTTGGTTCTCTCTTTACTCTGTTGATAATTTCCTTTGCTATCCAGAAACTTTTTAATTTGAAACAATCTCCATTTGTTGATTCTGGGGCTATTTTTTCTGTACTAGGTGTCTTATTCAGAAAGTCCTTGCCTACAACTATGTCTTTTAGATTTTTGCCTAATTTGTCTTCCAGAAGATTCAGTGTTTCTGTTTATTAATATCTAGGTCTTTGATCCACTTTGATTTCATTTTGGTGCATGGTGACAGGTGTGCGTTTAGATTCATTCTTTTGCAGGTGGATATTCAATTTTCCTAGCATGATTTGTTGAAGAGGTTATCCTTTTCTAGTGAATGCTTTTAGCTACTTTTTCAAAGATTTGGTAGCTGAGGGTACTTAAGTTTGTCTCTGCATCTGCAGTTCTATTCCACTGGTTGACTTGTCTATTTTTGTGCCAGTACCATATAGTTTTCATAACTGTTGCTTTGTAATATAACTTGACGTCTGGAATTCCAATGCCTCCCACCTTTGTCATGTTACTCAGGATTGCCTTGGCTATTCTAGGTCTCCTTTGGTTCCATATGAATTTAAGGATTGTTGTTTCAAATTCTGTGAAAAAAACTGTTGGTATTTTTACAGAAATTGCACTGAATCTGTATATCAGTTTGGGGGAGTATAGTTATTTTGACTATATTAATTCTGCCTGTCCAAGAACAGGAGATGTCTTTTGATTTTCTAATGTCTTCTTCAATATAATAAAGTTTTCTTTGTAGAGTTCCTTCACTTCCTTGCTTGTACAGCAATCAATGCTGGCGAGGCGGTGGGGCAAAAGGAACTCTCTTACACTGCTGGTGGGAATGTAAACTGGTACAACCACTATAGAGGGCAGTATGGAAATTTGTCAAGAGGCTGATAATAAATATTCCCTTTTATATCAATATAAAAGAGATATGTGTATACCCATGTTCATAGCAACACAACTAATAATAGCTAAAATATCCATCAAAAGGCCAATGCATACATAAATTGTGGTTGTATAACACAATGGAGTACTACTTGTCTATAAAGACAGATAGCTTTGAGGCTTTTGTAGGTAAATGGAGGCAACTTGAGGCCATCATGCTCAATGAAGTGAGTCTCATGCAGAAGGTTAAATACCAAACAGTTTCTCTAATATGAGAAACCCAGAATACAGTCATAGAGCTAAGTGTGGGTATTGTGGTTTGGTTCTGGAAATGTTCCCCAAAGTCGCATGTATTTAAATGCTAATGGATTGTCTATGGATCCATGTGCTGTTGGTAGATTGGGGCCTAGTCTGGAGGGGTGGATTAAAGGTGTGTGAGTTAGGATTAAAGCTGTGTAAGTTAGGGTTAAAGGTGTGTAGTGGCCACACCTTCCACACCCGGATCTGGGAGGGACTAATTGCTGGGCGGGAGATCGGGGAGGATATATAAACTGCATCCTGCTGTCCTTGGACTAGGACTGGGACTAGGGCTGGTCTCAACTAGTCTCAACTTGCCTTCCTGTGTGTGATGTCCTGAGAAGCTGCCTCCACCTCTGTCTCTGCCATGTACTTCGACTGCTGCTGGCTGCCCATGAGTGGACTGTGACCTTCTGAAACTGTGAGCCAAAATAAACCTTTCCTCTCCTAAATTTGTGGATGTGGGGTATTGAGTCACAGCAATGGAAAAGTAACTGAGACAGTGGGGATAGTGGGAAGTAGTCGGGAGGGGAAGTTGTGGGAGGTTCAAAAGGGAGAGGGGAAGGGTTTGTGATTTTGATGTGATATAAATGTGCACGACGTACTCAAGTTCAACGTAAACATTATGTATCTCACATATACATATCAATAAAATGGGAAAAATGAATTCCTTACACATTTTATGCTAAGCAAAGTACTAGGTGCTATCTTACATATTCCGTTGAACTTCTCCATGATCTCGCTTAATGGTTTCACTTTACAGAAGAAGAAACTTAGGCCCAATTAAAGAAATGGTAGCAAAGGGGTGGAAGTCACCCAGATTTAAGAGGTAGTCGATTAGTTTTGCTCGGCAGCATTCAAATGCCTGGTGGAGACGCCTGCGAGACTGTGCTCTTTTTACTGACTCTCTTTCCCAAAGCCTTGCTTTTTTATTTTTTTTTAAGACAGTCTTACTGAAAAACAGAAGCTCAGTTTTTTGCCTGCTTGCATAGTTTCCTTGGTACTCTGATGAGCTCTATGCTTGTTGAATTTGTAAGCTCCTCAGCACAGGGCCTTTTGTCACTTTTGTTTGAAGGAATATCTGGCTGAGTATTGTACCTGGCACACAGGAGGAACCCCATCACATGCCTTGTGAGTGAATGAACAGATGCTTCCGATGCTTAACGTTTTCCCCTTGGGGAGGGCACAGCGTGACACGCGAGGAGGGCAGTGACATGATCACGGCGCTCCCTCCCTCACCCACCATGTTCCTGCATGGTGTGAAACGAGAAATTCATCACCATCTTTTCCTCACTCCATGTCTCCTTGAATCAGAGCCCACCATTAGAGATGAATTCCAACTTCAAGAAGCTTTTGTAAAAATGCAGTTACCCTTGAAGGCATCAGTCTTTTGGGACTAGCAAAGAAAAATTGCATAATTTGTTGACAACCAGCTAATAGGTCTCTCAAAGACATCCATTTCACCCCCTTCCCGACTCAGCGTAGTTTGTCAGAAGCGGCTCCTACCAAGGCCTCGGGCCTCTGGAGTCCTGGCCTGCCTTGCTCGTCTCCAGCTCCTGTCGCCTGCTCCCAGTGCATCGGAGCGTGCCCAGGAGGGGCCTGCTGGCCCGCTGAGTCATGGGGCCAGTAAAAATCTACAAGGGAGCCCCCCAGGACATGCTGTTATATTTCCAGGGTGTGAGTTGGTTGGGAAATATCTACAAATACACAGGGTATAATCTCTTCTAGATTTTGAGATTGAGTAAAGAACTCTTAGCTAGAAATGGGGGCCAAGGAGGGAGTTTCTGAAACTAGTATTTGAACTGGTTTCTGAAGATAGAAGGCATACAGTTTCTTAATTCTTTGTCCTTCTAAAACCCAGATATTTTCTACAGAACACTGCCCAGTACTTTTGGAAGCCCTCCCTGCTTCCCACACAGGGTCCCATGGAAACCAAATGGAAAGGACAACATGGGAAGTGGAGGGTTTGCCCACTGCCTGTGGGCCTGCTGTCTGATTTCCTTTAGCCTGGGGCATGTGGACCCAAGCTTATTTTTCTGGCTGCTCCCAAACAACCTACTGCTGCTTAAGCTATTGCTTAAAGACCGACAAAGTAAAATGATGGAGGGTTGTTTTATTCACGCTGAAAAATGATTTCCTCCTCAGAGCAGATGCTTTGTTTTCTTTGGGAGACACGAAAGGCAAGGCCTCAGTGCTTTCTGACCGAGGAAGAGGGATGGAAAGAAGTCCAACAGGGAAGGATGAGAAGCAACAAGGGGGCTGTTTCCACAGGGACAGGAGACAGGGCCTTGGTGCACACAGTTTGAGACTAAAAGCCTGGGATGGCCCAGCACTGCGTGAAGGGGATTTGGTAACTGAGGCAGGAGGGACGCGAGGTAGGGAAGATGATGGCACTGTCTTCTCGCCGATGGAAGGTAAAGGAGTGGCGTCAACATGGAAGCAGAATTACTTCCGTGATGCAGCACATGGAAATGTATAGGAGGACGAGAGGCAGCAGGCAGAGATACGGTATATAAGTTTGTACCGCAGGCATCTCATGTAAAGTTGTATAAGCAGGAAATTTCTTAGTAGCATTGACCTTGGTGAAATATAAACAAGTATCCTCACACAGAAGAGAAGTCCTTCCCCGAGCATGCGTGGAAGTCAGGACGCACAGGCTGACGGGAAGAGGGGGGAAGGGAGGGACTAGGTGAGCGGTGAAGGAGAGCCGGGGAAGAAGGTGATCTATCAAGGTGGAGCATGGAACTTAGGAGCCAAATGAGGATCAGAGGCGCGATCAGTGACGCAGCCCTCTTGGGAAGGGTGCCTGGGACACGGATGTCCCCAGGGCCATAAAGAGAAAGTGATAGTTACAGCTGGAAAATCTATAAAGTAGCAGTGTCTAGTGCGGAGCATGGAAAATGCATGCACACTAGACCAAGTACAGGCACGTGATGGAGAGCTACAGGCTCTCACACGGAGGGCCAAACAGCGTGGGGAAGGCGAGAAGGGACACCCGAGGCCCCGTCTCCTCCTTCCTCGCCCGACTGTGGGAAGGATGCTGTTGCTGAGGAAAGAGGAGTTTTTTTAGAAGGTATATGAATGAAAGGGAGTAGAAATATGTAGCCCCTGGGCTACCACTTTCTTTCTCACACCCACGGAAGACTGCCAATCACTCACAGCCTTTCTCTTTGGGGAGGTCTGGGAAACTAATTATAGTGTTAGAGTTTTCAGTATTTCTCTTTGGACAGCCTCTACAATCAATCACTTCTGGTGTGGAAGCTCTTCCTTTAATGAATGGCTTCCAGATTACTAACCAGTTATATGACAACTGCCGTTTAATAATAGATATTGCTGTCACTTTCATCATCCCCATGCTGCGTGTCCCCATCGACTTAGGCGGTGACACACAGACAGTGCCCTCCCTCCTCTGTGGAAACACAGTGTCCTTGTGCAGTGGGTGAGGATGTCTAGGGGTGCTGTCTGCAAGCAAATGCCAAGGAGTTCTCCACCCGTGGTCCTCTGCCACCAGGGAGATAGAGGCCAACACCGGAAGCAGTGACATTTGCCATGGATCTGTTTACTTGAAGGGGCCAGAAGCAGCTCAGTTACAATTTAAGAGGTCGTTGGGCGGGTCCAGCAGGATATGGAATCTAAGGATGAGGAGAAAACAAAAACCACTTAGCCACGGCCAAAGTGACTGCAGATGTGGAGACCAGAGCGTAGATCTTTTGGAGTGACCAAGGACATTCCTCTAATCTGCATCCTGCTTTTGACCGACAACTTCTGGAATGGGCTAGGACCCTAAGACTGTGAGGTTAAAAGCCCATGTTCAACCCAAGTGGTATCACCTAGGCCAGAGTCCTCAGATTAGGACTTGCCTTGGAGTGTCCTAGGCTGCCACATGAAAGATGTCAGAGGAGAGCCTTTAATTAGAAGAGCTTCTCAGGGCGGGCTTGGACCAGGCTGGAGCTGGCAGGCTTGGCAGGGCCTCCAGGGAGGACAGTGAAGGGGAAATCTGGAGCGGAAAGCCACATAAACTACTGGAGACCCACCCAATGGTGGCACCACATCTAAATACATCAAATGGGTTCCTGCCTCTTGGTGCCAGAAATCACACATCCCACCCGCAACCCACGCAGGCCCTGCAGTGCGGCCCTTGAGGGCTGGGAGGGACTTAGGGGTTGCATTCAAGGCAGGTTGTGTTTTCTCTTGTCTTGGTAACCATTTCTGATTCACACTCCTGCTGCTGTGGACCTGTCTTGGGCTTTCCCTGGAGCAGGAGAAAAAAGGCCTGGCATGCCAAGCCAGTGGGCAGCCTGAGCCTTGGAGGATAGTTTCCTGTTTCCAGCAGGAACATCAGACCTGGAGGCAGTGGTCCTCGGGATTGTCCTCAGAGAGCACTCCTTTTCTGAGCCTCGCTCCCTGAGAGATTTATGAGTGTTCTTATATTCAGCACAAAGTGCCCATGTGGGCTGCTTAGAGAAACCCGTGGATGGACAGACGCAGGCACCGGGCTTGGAAAGAAGCCTGGGTCATGCTGGCATTTCTGGGTTTGGAGTTAACTCAGGAATCTGGAGGCCAGCAACGTTTCCACTAAACAAGGCAGCTTGCCATGCCTCCACTGCCAGGCTAAACTGGATCTCTTAGGTCTACTCTGTTGACTATGGCCCATGGGTGTAGCGGCCTCCAAAGAACCCTAGTATCTAATTCCTCACCCAGGATTTGGACCAGCCCTGCGAATATGGATGACAAGATATGTGTGTCACTGTGAGTGAAAGGACAGTTGACTGACAGGTCCACTGAACAGAAAGGCATATTCTCCTTCAACTTAGAAAGAGGCTCCACGTTCTGCAGAACCTGAGAAATACAGGGTTCCCTGGGTCTCAGGTGCCTGGATTGCCTCGAAAGGACATGGGAACGGGGCCCTGTTAACTGGCTTTCACCACTGTGAGTTTGGTTCATGGGGCCGTCTTTTCTTTAGGGGCTGTATGGCCAAAGTACTGTTGATGTGGTTGGTGTTCCAAAAAACAAAATGAGGCATGTTTCCTATCTATGCCTAAGTTAGGGATGGAGTCCACTCTTGTGTCAAATTTATTTTCATATATTTTAAAAAATTTAAGGATTACACTCTAGTTCAGTAGCAAAAATGCCCTTTCCCTGAAATATGTGTGGATTTACGTAAAATTCCACCTCCTTAACATGGAGGTAAGCATAAGACAAACGAAGTATGTGTGCTAATGTTCATTCTTTGGAAGGGAAAGGTGAGGGAAAATGATTTTTGTATTTATTTTCATGTGGCAGGGATTGTTCCATACTTTATAAATGTTAACTTGAGTTCTATTCATTTTTCTGCAAAATGGATGGAACTCGAGGCCACATGTAAGTCAGACACAGAAGGTTAAATATTGCTGGTTTCCCTTATAAGAAAAACACAAAATATAAATAAATAAATAATAAGTAAAATAAAGGAGCGATGGCAGAAGACAAGAAAGCAGGCTGTTCAGAGGAAGGGAAGAGGCTTGGAGGAGGGGAAGGGAAGGACGAGAAGGTAAAGACAGTGAACGTACCTAGGATGTCTGTACACATACACCCACCACCCAAAGTGAATAAATCGTCACATATCGCAAACATACACTAACAGCAACAACAAAGAAACACATTAAGTTGATCTTCACAACCGTATTCCTGGTGGTTGGTGAACAACCTGCTGAGAGCTTTGTATGTGCTACAGACATCACATGCCATGACCCCATCAACTCGCAGTATTGGGCCCATTTTAAAGCAAAGCAACTGAAGTTGAAACAGGGTCAAAGTGACTCAAGTCCACAGTAACTGGCAAAGTCATGCATGCTCCTAGGCTTGTCTGACTCCAACACTTTTTGTCCTTTGTGGAGTGACAAGGTTTATTTTTTCAGCTTTACTAAAGTGCAGCTGATAACACTGTACGTATCTGAGATGTTCAATATGAAGACGTATTTATTAAAATTACTATTACAGTCAAGTCAGTTGACACATCCACCACCTCACACAATTGTGTATCCCTGTGTGTGTGTGTGTGTGTGTGGTGAGAACACTTAAGATATATGCTTAGTAAATTCCACGTATGAAACATGGACTAATTAATGGGAGCCACGCCACGGCATGCATTGGATTCTTTAGAACCTAGTCACCTACTAACTGGAAGTCTGCACCCTCTGAGCAATGTCTCCTCACTCTCCATCCCAGGCCTGGAAAACTCTGCTCTCTTCTCTAGTTCTAAGATTTTGCCTTTTCCCTGCTGTGTGTCTAAGAGAAAGTCATTTTTCAGGAAGAAACAATCTCACAACTGCCAGCACACCACGGATGTCAGTTCCATGGGGGCAGGAGGGCAGAGATGGCAAAGAAATTTGGGGAGGGCCGTGCACCTCGATGGAGACTGCACACGCAACAGCTCAGAACTACTGAGGATCTCCAAGGGGCACCGAGGCAAATGCTAGGAGGGGGTTAGGAGGCCCTGATTCACCCAGGAACCCAGGCTGGGAGACTGGGTGAGGACACAGAAAGCAGCGGAGTTGACTGGGATGTCCTGAAGCCTTGACTCCTCCACTAGGGATTTCTGGTCAGTGAACTGTGTTCCCTTCATCTACAAAGAACTTGTGAGATGGTAGCTTAGCGCTGTTTTGATTTGCATCTTTCTTATGGCTAGAGATGTTGAGCATCTTTTCATGTATCTATTGGCCCCTTATACTTCTTTGTGAGTGAACCGCCTCTTCATTTTATTTGCCCACTTTTCAATAGGATCTTTTATTTTGGTAGGCTTACTTTTCTTCAGCTCCCTGTATATTCTGGTTATAAGCTTCCTATCTGAGATGTCGGTAGTGAAATGGGGAAAAACCCTTAAATTTTGCGCTTATACATATCAATAAAATGGGGGATAAAAAACTTGTGCTCTGAACACTGAGCACAAGGAAATGGGTCCTGCACTGGGCTGCAGACAGGGAGCGGTGGCACACGGCAGGGAGCACATGGCAGACCAATTAGACAAGCATTGCCCATCTCCCGGGGTCTGGGCCTTGGGGACAATAAACCCTCACCCCAAAGTGAGCAGTGGTCATAAAAAGCAGGCACGAAGAACCAGGAGGCCATTGTTCCCCTCTGACCTCGTGCGGCCGGTCAGTGAGCCAACGGTGAGGAGGCCACCCGTCCACTGTGCTGGACCAGCTCCACTAGTGACCCTTTTCTGCATTTAGTTGGAAATAAATGAAAGAAATATTGTCGTTGTCTATACAATTTGGTGTTGGAGGTGTGAAAAAAGGAAACCACATTATCACAGGAACTTCTGGGCACCACACAGACGGTCATGTGGTACAGTCAGTGCAGATGACTGCGGGGGAGCAAAGGGGCCCAAGCTGGACAAAAGGGGCCGGCATCACTCCTGCACAGGGGCCAGGCTGGCAGAACCACAGGTGTGCAGAGCTTGTGGACGAACTGGCAGGACCTGTGGGAAGAATCTGGGCCCAACTGCTAGGACCAGACTCCACCCTCCAGCAGCTCCCTGCTTGCTTAGAGTTTCCCAGGAGCCTCCTGTGTCTGACTTATTTCACAGGTTCAGAGGGCAATTCTCCCACCCTCCAAGGACTGAAGAAGGAGAAGAAGCACTTTGGTGTAGCATCAGGCTTCTCCTCTGTGGTTCCAGAGAAGAGATGGGATTTGGAGTCGGAAGACCTGGGTCTGAGGGCTGGTTTCAATCCCTAGCCAGATGGCCTGGGCCTGCCGCTTCCATGGCTGTCGTCTCAGGCTCCTCACTCATGCGACAAAGCTAACGGGCTCTACGTCTTCCTGGGCAGGATTAGTAAGGGTAGGTGGCACTTCGTGCCCATCTCCACTTAGAACTACCACATACCATTATAACTCTGCATTCTTGCCACTGTCTCACCTTCCTGCCCTCTCCCCCTGTCCAGGAGGGCCCCAGATCACGCTACGTTAACTCCCAGATCCCTGCCCGGAGTGCATCAGGCACTCCCAACAAACCTTACTGGCTGACAGATGAGCAAGGATAAGGTATTTCTGGCAAAAGTGTTCTTCCCCCCCCCCCCAATATTACCTGTTAAACCATCTATGTATATCTACTGCTGCTTTTTGTGTATATATTTTACAACAAAAATAAAGAACACAGAAGATGGCAGCTATGAATCATTTATTTAAAAGTCTGACAGAATGAATGAATAAATATGGAACACACTGTAAAAAGTGAAAGTGTAAAAATGAGTTATAATTACCATCAGGAGTAATAGTAAGTCATCTGCAAACCTCCCTGCGGCAAGCTGTTTAGGGCGCAAGTGCCGCTTTCACCCAGGAGAGGAATCTGAAGGAGGCTGCAAATTAGGGTGAGCAACGGAGGGAGGCAGGGTGGCCTGGAGGCGGCTGGCCGCTGCTTCTGGGTTCTTAGCCACGCTGGCCAGGCTTCTTCCACAGGGACAAGCTCAGCTCATTGAGAAGCTACATGGAACAGGAGTGGGACTTCCTCTTCTTCCACCGCTGTCCCTCTGTGGACTCTCCTGGATACCCAGAGGCCAGGCTCCCCTGGCTGCTAACGCTGGGACAAGCGTCCCCCACAAAGGCCAGTTCTTCAGTTGGGCTATGTGTCTCTATGTCCCCTCAACCTTCTTTATTTCGTTATCCCTTCCTTCCTGTCTCAGTGCTGTTCCTCTCTTCCTTGAATTACTCCCATCAGCACAAAACCAACAGTTTAACATCCTTGTTGAGTCGGCTGTAGCTAGGTGAGTTCTATTTGAACTTTAGGTACAAAGTGAGAGGTTAAAACATCCATTTTTTGACACTGAGGCCATTTATTAACAGAAAGTAATCTGAGGAGTCTTGTTCACAGCTGGTGACCATGGCGACTTCCCTTTCTGCGGGCGCTGGTGGGGGGATGGGCATGGCATCCTCAACCCGCCCAGTTTTCATACCCAAGTGAGCCAGGGCTCTGAGGGCTGACTGGACACCAGGGCGGGGAGTCTTGGTCCTGCTTCCTCCTGTGGCCCTGTCTCAGTTTCTTTTTCATTGCAGTTGACTCAATACCTGACACCCACACATTCAGGGGAGGAAAGGTTTATTTCAGCTCACAGTTTCAGAAGGTCACAGTTCATTCAGGGGTGGCTGGCAGCAATCGAAGTACATGGCAGAGACAGAGGTGGAGGCAGCTTCTCATGACATCAATAACAGGCAAGCAAGCTGAGACTAGTTGACACCAGTCCTAGTTCTAGTCCTCCAAGAAGGCAGGAAACAGCTTATACATCATTCCAGGTCTCCACCCAGGCATTAGCCCCTCCTGCATCCAGGTGTGGAAGGTGTGGCCACTACACACCATTAATCCCAACTTGCACGTCTTTAATCCTAACTCACTCACCTTTATAGTCCTAACTTAACTGTAATCCACCCCTCCAGACTAGGCCCCAATCCACCGAGGGCACGTGGTTCCATAACGTTAAAATACATGAGGCTTTTGGGGGACACTCCAGACCCAAACCACAATAGGCCTGAAGTTTGATACGGAGGGCAGTAATGCCCAACTCCTCGCACCCCTGGGCCATGTCTAGCATATGAGGAAGATTCATCTTGGTCCGCCTGCACCTGCATCCCACCAGTAACACGACAGATGGTTTCCTTGCCAGAAAGATCAGTGACATAGACAAAAGTGTCATCGAAGGATGCAAAGATGTGACAGACACCAAATACATTGTCTCCTTCATCCACCCGAGGCCCCAGGCTGATGACTTGCTCTTTCTTCTTTTTCTTCCCCTTGCAAGGTGCCGTTTCCCCACTCCCCAGTATCCACCTGAGAGAAAACAGGCACCTTTGCAGATGAGAGGCAAACTTGATGCCCCAAAAGGGCCGCCACGAGTCTCTAGTCCAGCATCTGGCTTGGCTTCTGCAGAAAGACCCTAGTCCCATGTCCCTAGTCCTGTGTCCCCAGTCCCACCGGGCCCCCTGGTCGAGGATGCCTTAGGATTCTCCAAGCATAAGCCTCCTACCTCTAAAACATCCATTTTTATCGGCTTGATGTCATCAGGGAAAAGAGAAGGAAGTATCATCGGCTCACTGTGGGAAGGGTTGTGCAGGACATTTAGGTACTTAGAGGAAAACGCTCTCTTAACAACATCCTCCATTTACCCTGTTCACCTTCCAGTTATAAATATCCTGCCACTTGTCTGGACCCATTTCACAGAAAATTTTGTCTATATTCACCACCTCAATAGCCTTGCCTCCCACTTTCTCCCTCACTGGCCCAATGGAGCAGTGCGCCCTGAGTCCTACTGAGACGGTCTCTCTGAGATCTCTGATGATCCCAGCGTTGCCAAAACCAGTGGTCAGTGTTCCCTACTTACTTTAATTGGTCTCAGTAAGTGGCGGAGCAGTACAGTTAGGAAGGTGCATGTGAACAGTCCTAACCAATGGGCTGTGAGTGGCATCAACTCACATGACTTCCCTTACTCTGTCTCTGAATCTGGAAAGGAGGGAAATGCCTGGTGTGGTCTCCATCATGCCAGTCCACGGTGGTTGTGGATGTTGTTCATGAACCATAAATGAGAACTGTATTCTGTTATAAGCCACTAAGATTGGGTGTTAATTTATCACCAGAGCATAAACTAGTCTATCCTGAGCCAGACCCAGCCGTTGGCCCAGCTGCCCGCTCCCTCCAGCCTGAGGCCTTTCCTTTCCCGGCCTCCTGGCCTCCTGGCCTCCCTCCCTCCAGATTTCCCCAACCTTCCTGCTTCTCCTCCCAGCGTGCCGCCTTGGCAGCACGGGAGGACTCACCGGGCTGCCCGTCTTACCACTGAGCCAACGGCTTCACTGTGCCTTATGTACAAATGGAGGGGAAAACTGGACATGTAACCGTGCGCTCAAAACCTCTACTTGCGCGTCTAATCAGCCACTCAAACTTAACACCCCCCAAATTTCATACACCATTCCAAACTCTACCCCAAGCTGTTTCCTGTAATCGTTTCCACATTAGGCAAAACTCTTGCGCCGTTCCTCAACCCCCACATGACATCAGCTCCATCGGCAGCTCAATCTTTTCAAGACATGCTTCATACTTCTCTGCTCCCTTTTGTCCTTTTTTTTTTTTTTTTTTCCCCAGCCTGTCACTGCCATTTCCCACCTGGGCTGCCCCCCGCCTACTTCGCCAGCGGCCGGCCCGCCTCCTGCACTATATTCCCCACATGGCAGCCTGAGTGATCTTTTAAGAACATGGTTATGCTGCTCTCGTAAGCTCTTTATGTGAGCCCCAAACTCTTGGTCCCAGGAGGAGGCAGGGTGCCTGGCTCCTCCCCCTCCTGGTGTCCCCTCCCCCGCCCCATGTCTGCCCGCTCATGTCCTGCCCCTTGCTCCTGGCCTTCCCACGCCTTGTGCCACTGGGCCTTCCTCTTGCTGTTTGTTTCTTTGCATGAACGTCCCTCTCCTTGATCTTTAAGATTATCAGCTCATTTTTCAGTTCTCAGCTCACATGTCACCTCCTTTGGTCCCCAACCTATCCTGCTTGTCTCCTACGGCATTTTTTTTTCTGTTTTATATCTTTGTCTTATGTTCTGTTACCTGAAAACTCCACACAGGCTCATCTATGAAAGTCAAGGCTGCTCCTTCGGAACTGGGAGCAGAAGGACGGCGAGGGAGGAGTTCCAGTCCCGTTGGAAGGAAGTCTTCTACTAGAGACCAGCTCGGCCCCGTCATCCGTCCCTGCCTGCCCTTGCTGAGCCCACTGCTCCCTGTGAAGGTCTTGACCTTCTCTACACCCACATTCAGAGCTCTAGGTCTAGCCCTCCTCTCCTGGGACCCCTCCACAGGCCCCTGGTGACCCACGTCATAATTAGCCTCATCCTCCCACTCTTCTGACTTTCACTAGCATTTTAGTTTTGTGGTTGTGATTTTATTTTTTGTTTCTCTTTTTTTTTTTTTTTTTGCATTTTAGGCCTCGAACTATTTCTTTCTAATAGAAGCCAAGTTACTTGCCACCTAGAGATGAGTGGCCAAGCAGCTTTGGAAGCAGCCTCCTTTCCCCTTGCAACAGCTTTTGTTTCTAAGGATTTGCTCTCTGGGGGACTCTCGGATCACTCTACAGTACCACGAGGCTAGCGCATTAGTACATGTGTGTGTGCAGCCTCAACAGAGAGCTGGGCTGCCACGATGGGCCTCAGACACTACATCACTCAGGAGGCCCTCAAGAACTGTTTTAGGTAAACTGTCCCCTGGGACTTCAGTGAGGGACGTGGCAGTACAGAAGGAAGGACTTCACGACGTCTACTCCTGTTCCAGTGCTCAGCAGGCTGAGGCAGGAGGATTACCATGAGTTCGAGGTCAGCCTAGGTTCCATAGTGAGTTTAGAACCAGCCTGGACTGCAGAATGAGAACTTGTTTCCAAAAAAAAAAAAAAGTCTACTCCCATGGGTGGTTACCTAATGAGGTGAAAACATGCAAAAGGCATTACTTTACATCTCCTAATTACCAAGATATAGCTTGCTCATTGCGTATAATTTGGGAAGCACAGAATGGCGTAAGGAAGCAGGAAAGAACTCTCACACAGTTCCTTTGCCTTCCTTCTGGTTCTTCCTACGTCGTTTTACTGCCTAGTTAGGACGATAATATGCACATAACTTTGTAGCCTGTTTATTTGACTTAATATAATCCCATAATCTGTTTTAGAAGTCATTAAAATCTTTATGAATATTACTTTTTATAACTGTACAGTATGTCTTCATTAGAGTCCATTCCCTACTGTTGGACATTTACATGGTTACACACACACACACACACACACACACACACACACACACACGCTATGTAAATAATGCTACAGTGAGCGCCTTGGTGCATAAATACTATTTCACAAGTGTTTGCAGCTACTGTTGGCACTGATGGTAGCAGCACAGCCATCTTTCCTTTGGGCAGCTCACACGGTACTGAAGGGAAGGGACAGAGAAGCACAGAAATGCCCTGTTGATGAACCCTCTGAGGAGGACCAGGGAAAGGAAGAGAAAAGAACAGAGACGAGAAGGGGAGGATGCCTGACAAAAGCATTTTGGCCTGTTTTGTAGGCTGGCCTTTTAGAAGGAGCTTCTGAATTAAAGTCCTTTCTTCCACAGAAGCCAGCTTACTCCCTGATGAAAGTTCTGGGGAAAGGAACTGCTCTGAACATGTGTGCTACTGAGCATGATCTTGATTTCTCTGCTTACCTTCTTGGATCCTTGACTTTTCTGTGGATGTGGAAGTAGCAGACGTGGACATGTGTATGTGTGAGGGTGACCAGACAGTGAGTGTGGCTGAAGGGGTTGGGGGGCATGGCTCAGCTGCGTCGTTACTGGGACACAACACCCCAAACCCACAACTTAAAGGTGAAGGGTTGAATTTGGCTCATGGTATCGGGGTTTTCAGTCCATGAGTGGCTGACTCCAAAGCTGAAACATCACAGCAGGAGGACACGTTAGAGGAAAGGGGCTTGAAGCATGGCAACCGGGAAGCAGAGAGCAGGAGGACAGCCAGACAGGAAGAGGCTAGACACCAGAAAGAGTCCCTAAGCTCATGCCCCATGATCCACATCCTCTAACGAGGCTCCACCTTCTAGCAGCCCATTTGGATATGACGTCATTAATGAGCTAATCCACTGATCCTCACAATATTATCACCCCTCCAGCAATCTCTCAGTCCAGTCAAGCGCATGTTAATATCAACTGTCTCAGAAGTTAAGGTTTTCACATTCTGGAAAAGCTGGGACACAAAGCACGTGCAGATCTGTGAGAAGGAAGTGACCAGGCTGTGAGATGCACATCTGGCATCCCAGGTGTAAAAACCTAACTGAAAAGAAAAAAACCTATGGAGGCTGACACACGTTAGATGGTACATAACACCTACAGAGTGTGTGTGTCCAGTGTCCACTGTCTCGGGGACAGCTTGCGGAGTCCAGGGTGCCTGAAGGAAAGGTCTCAGATGACTGACACAGTAAGCTCAGGATTCGGGAACCAGGCACCATGAACGAAGTTCCTGCAGCGTGAGCCTGCAGCTCATAAGTCTATGAATAGATGGTACCCTCCATGTCCTCATTTGCAAAATGGGGCTAATGATGTCTACTTTGTAGGCTGCTGTACAATTAGAAGGTGCAGATGTGACAAAACCATAATGCTGTACCTAGTTCACAGTAGGCAAATGCTTGTTTCTCTTTCACTCATCTCGCATAAGTAGTAGAAATAGGATCTGGAAAAATGGCTCAGTGGTTAAAGCACTTGCCTAGCCAGAGCTAAGTCAAGCACTAAGTATGCAAGTTCGATTCCCCGGCACTGCATAAGCTGGGCGTGGTGGCACACACATGTAATCCCAGTATTTGGGAGGCTGAGACAGGAGGATTGTTGTCAGTCCAAGGCCAGCCTGGGCTCCATAGGTAGTTCAGGATCAGCCTGGGCTACCAAGAGGGAAAAAAAAAAAAAAAAAAAAAAGTAGCAGAAATAGATCCAGAGAGCTAGGACAGAGGTTCTAAAGCACCAAGAGGTCTCAAGGGAAATTCTGTTTTTCAAAAGCCTCAGGGCCAGACAGTATTTTCGCTTATACATCAACATTTTATAAAGACTGTTTTCTCTAATCTGTAGAAATAAAATGATTTTGTTAAATATAAAATAATTAATGTGTGTGGATGGGGACAACAATTCCAAGGAAGGAGTTTTGAGCCTGATTACTGGCTGCTGGTGAGCAAAGTTGTGCAGGCATCAGGCCTGACCTTTTCCTCATTTAAGAAGATAACCTGATTTGAAAAGCTCCAACCACGCCCCCCCACCTCCTCTGGGTCCCTGTAGCGGTTCTCTTCCTCCAGACCAAGGTCCCTCCAGCCCACTGGCCCTGCTCTAATCCTGCTACCACGTCACACTCTCTTCCGTCATCTTTCAGATGTAGTTGGAGGCTCTTTTCAATGCGGACAGGGCGCTATGCCTTTATGCAGTTTACGCTGTCATGTAGGGGACTCCGTGGGCAGAACACACACAGTGAACACTGCCACCAGTCTATCCTTCCCCTTCTCCAGGAACTAACGCTACCTGCGGTTCCTTACCCTCGAGGCACGTAGGGGAAGCCAGAGCACACAAGTAGTTTCTCTCCCAGCGTTTGCACGGGTAGCTTGCTGGCTATTATTTTTTTATATCCTGTCTTTTCTTGAAGCTCAAAGCAGAAGTGGATTTTGGGGAACCATGCCAAGGGTATGGGGTCCTAATTGCCCCAATCTGCTACATGGCAGGAAGAGGAGGAGGAAGAATGCTAGGAAGTTTATAGCAGGAAGAAGAACTTAAATTTGGATTTACTTAAAAACTCAGATTAGCGTTCGTCAGTGGCAGAGAACGTGCATCGGCAGATGCTCCGGGCTGAGTTAACTGCCCGTGGCTGGTGCAGCACGGTAGGAACATCAGCCTCTCTGCCCAGCTCAGGAAGCTGCCTGGCACTTCCCTGGGGTCACTAACGAGCTTTGTGCAGCCTTGGGCCGTAATTTGCTGTCTAGATAAAAAGAATACAAAGTGTGAGTGGGCTGAAAGCCTCTCTGGCTGGGTTTCCTCTTGTTACAAACAACCAGTCTTTGAACTTACAATTATGAGTCTCGGGGTGCCAGGTCTGATGCAAAAGTGACTCATTTTAACTAAATTATCAGTTTTTGCTTTGTTATAAATACAGTGATCAGTCATTCTGTATTAAAGGAAGATTTTTATTAAGACAGCAGGATGTGTAGAAAGAGAGCAAACTGTGCTATGCTTTCCAGACGGGTGGACCAAAGTCAAGCTTAGGCTCAGCACAAGCCAAGCAGCAAAGCAAACAGTAAAAGATGGCAGAGAAAGCAAACGATCAGGAAAATTCATTTCAGAACTGATGCAAAATCAAGCTTTGCAGGCAACAGCAAAAGATCCCCACAACATACAGTTCTCCCCTAACCTCCTTTAAAACTCACTTGGACCTACTGGGATTGAGGTCAAGATAGAAGTATCTTCTTCGAAATGATTAAACCCACAACTTTGTTAAAGAGTCAGTAATGACAGATGCCTCTGAGCTGCCCAAAACTAGTGACTTAGACTGATGGACTGAGAGACACTATTCAATAATGTGGGCATGACGGGCGTGTGGTGGTGTTGCGGGGGGTTTCTGGGGCCTCGATTGCATAACCTACTCCCCGGGCACTGCTGAGTTAGTCTTCGGCTGAGGAGGCGTTGAAATGATCACAACCTCGCTGTCAGTGCAGAAGAGGTAACTGATCTGGAAAGACAACTTTTCGTCTCTGATGCCTTTGGTGGAAATAAAACTGCTCAGGACTGCAACAAGGACAAATGGGCCCAGACTCAACTGGAAGGCTACAGCCCCGAGGGTGTGTTTTTTAGGGAGAACAATTTAAGCTTTCCAGTTAAGCCTTTTAAATAGCTGCCCATTCATCTACATCACCGAAGAAGACACTATAAACGAGATGGAAACAGTTGGCTTTCGGTTCAGTTGTCGGACTTCCAAATTTTACATCCTTTCCAAATCATTTTCAATTTAAAATTGCTTTTCTTATTTATCGAATCCACTACTTCTTGTCCCTTCCACAGAAATAATGGTTACCAGAAGGCTATTTTCTCCACCTCTAAAATAAAATACGTTAACCAATTGCCCAGTAGTTTGTAGATATCTACCTTCTCTGCTTCCTGTCATTCCTGGTAAAGACTCAATAAGTGGCATGAAAAACAGAATGTAACAGTTACTAGTCACCTCCTTCCTGGCAATCATAGTACATGTTTTTCAATTCTCCTACCTCTTGCCCCTTGAGGTATCTGAATGTCCCTTAGTCATTCACACTTTCTCCTTTGAGCCTGGCATTTGGTATATTCTCTCTTATGCATGAGACTCTCCGTGCTGAGCCTCTGTAAAGGACTGCTAGGCTGCCTGACCATCCAGATGACATAATCAAGCGTGAGACAACTGGTGGGACTGGAAAGGACACGTGGAATACAGCAGATGACAACTTCAGTAGCTATCTTAGTATATATTCAAATTTTTGTGTTGTTGGTAAATCTTAACTTTATGCTGACTTTTCAGAAAAATGTGTTAGTGCAAGTAATTGAAAAATATAAAAGTATCTGGCTTCAGATACTTTTTCTGATGCAAAGATGGGGGGAGGTTTGATCTGAGAAAATCACTCAGAACATAGCACAGCTATCTAGAGACGGGAAATATGAAATGTAGTGGAGAGAAACGAGGTCCCCTGCACATACACTAGGGGTTTCCAAGGAAGTGGACAGAATGGGAAGAGCGATGTTATGATAGAAGAAGTAACAGGAGTGTCTGCATTTTCCAGAGGTAACAGATATGTGAATCTTTATACCCAGGAGCACAAGAAATCTTGATCAGGGAATACAAAAACAAAATTTATTTCCTAGACTAACAGCACCTAAGACAAAGACCTTGAAAGGAGTCAGAGGGAGTGCACATTGCTTACTAAGCAATGGTGATTGTACTGACAGCATGCTTCCCAATAACAGCAGTGGAAAAAAAAAAAGACAAGAAAATTCTACCTTTAACATACCGAAAGAAAATATGTCTTGGCCTAGAATTCTATACTCAGCTAAACTATCCAAATGTGGGGAAAGTCTACGGTCATATTGCCCCAAACATGCCTGATCTCATCTCACATGTGAGGAATAAAATGCTTACTTCACAACCTACAGAAAGGCTGACCTCGGATTCCAAGCAGCCTGCACTCTGGTTACACAACATTTTTCATAGTACCTCGCGCGCTGTGTCTTTTCATGCCTTGCCAGTCCTGCTTCCCCAGCTCTGCACTCCTTTTCCCGCATGGCAGCTCTAGCTCCTGCTTCCAAGTTCAGTTCAAGTACTACCTGTTCTGGAGAACCTCTGTGACTCTGCCTGGAAAAATTATTCACCTTATTCTTGCATTCCTTCATATTCACTTCCATATACAGTACGTGCTATATGCAAACAAGCATGTGTAAATAATAAACTGGGTGGTTACAGAAGCATTTTGGAAGAGGTTTGCCTTAAAGGAAGGGAAGGGGTTGCTTACAGCCCAGCTAGATCTTGTTTGATGTGCAACTTAATAATGAGAGGAGCAGCCTCGACAAATCATGGATGAGAATCAGCAGAGCATGTCTCCAGCCAGTTAAGAGGAAGGAGAGAAGAACGACATGGCTCTGCATCCACATGTAGAACAGACAGCATGAGGGAGACAGGTACTATCAGGTGACTAAAATAAAAATCTCTTCACCTTTGCCATTCACTTACTCCAGGCCAGCAACACCAGTGAAAATAGGATGCAAAGCATATGCGCAACTTTAGGGTTCCTAGTAGATATATTAAAAATGTAAAAAGAAATAGCTGAAAATAATTTTAAGATATTTCACATAACCCAATACAACCCAGATAATATTTCATATTGTGACCAGTATTTATAAAATTATTCATATATTTTAAATTTGTTTTTATACTAAATATTTGAACTCCTTTGCATACCATACACCTATAGAACACCTCAATGAAGGCACTCAGTTTACATTGGAAAGAGATGTATCCTCATGTTTGATAACATTTATAATTATGAAATGTAAAAATACTGAAAGGTTTTCCAATAACCAAGTTAAGTACCAAAAGCTATTGTCCTTTAATGTTTCTGTCCACACTGACAAAATGGGTGGATTAAAAATTTACGCATCATGCTAGAAACAATGACTGCGCCTGATGACACCATGTATCAAATACAATAATAATATGCCATGCAAAGCAATGTCCAATGTAGCCTGGCAAAAAAATTAAAGATGTATACAATAAAAAATGATTTTGATTGCTTCCATTTGAAAATTTCAATTAAATTAATTCAAAGTTAAATCAAATTGGAAACACGGAGTCTCAGCTGTATCAGCCAAATTGCAAGTATTCAGTAGCCGTGTATAGCCGACGGCTACCCTATAGGTCGGTGCAGCTCTGAAGAACGGACGCGGGCTCAAGTTCCTAGTCTTCTTTGCAGCTTAGGGAAGTTGGGGGATTCATTTCTGGCCAAAGGAAACATACAAGGGAATTCGGGTCAGGTAGTGGATGGTTCTGGGGAGACTTCTGCTGTTCGGAGAAAGTGACCAATTGAAGAGGGAAAACTGCTGGTGTCATTCTGCTGTCTTCTTCTCTACGTGTGAACATTATGTGACATCTGGATCTGCAGTAGGCATCTTCTTACTATGAGGCAACACACATGAGGATGGACAATCAGCATTCTAGGGCTGGGGGCACAGCCCAGTGGTTAGAGCTCTTGTCTAGGAAGCACACGGCCTGGGCATCACATACTAGCTGGGCGTGCTGGTACATGCCTATAATACCAGCACTCAAGAGGCTGAGGCAGGAGAGAGGCCATAGGCACCTGATGAGGCTGAGCTATGTACTGAAGAATGATGATAAATAAGTTTACACAGTGGGGTGGATGACGGGGCCTCCCAGACACGGCAACTCAGGTGACAGGGCCATGCGCCTCTCCTTGCCTTTCAGGCCTTATCAGATATTGTCTTTTCTATGATAAATTGGCACAAGTGTCTTTTTTCCCCACTGGACTTTAAGGGCTGCAAACTTCTGGAGAGAGTTGTCAGTGAACATTCATTAGCTGAAGACTGGGACAGAAAGCTGTGGGCATCACAACCACGCTGAGGTTTTAGCATGGATCAAAGAGTTAACAAAGAAAATTCAGCAAACTAAATCTTTCAGAGAGAAAAATCTAATAAGGGTTCCTGTGTTAGTATTTCAAGTAGAAAGTCTTTGGCTTAACTTCATATCCCAGGAACACTCAAAATGAAAAGACCACTGTCTCAGGTATTTTCTCGTCACTGTGACTCAACACCAGACATCAACAGCTTAGCAAGGAAAGATTTATTGTAGCGTACAGTTTCAGAAGGTCTCAGTCCATTCACAGGTGGGTGGTTGGAAAATGGTGGAAGCACACGGCAGGGCTGGAGCAGGGCGGCAGAGATCCTCACAACATGCTGGTACAGAGAGAGAGAGAGAGAGAGAGAGAGAGAGAGAGAGAGAGAGAGCGAGCGCGACTGGGAGGAAGGGCGGAGCCAGTGCATGCCTCCTCCGCAGACCCCACCTCCCAGCCCTACACAGGCTTTTGGATGACACTCCAGATCTAAACCACCACAACCAACTGAATTTTCCTCAACTTCTCTACTTTTAACTCTCCACATGACGCCTTCATCTTTCCTATGATGCGGCTTCTACAGTCATCCCTGAGTGGGCAGCATGTAACCTCATGGTGTCCTCTTGGCTATTCCTCTAAACTTAGCTATTCATTTTTTTCTCCCTCTCTCTCTTGCTCTACAGTCCAGGCTGGTACTGAACTCGGTATGCAGTCCAGGCTGGCATTGAATTCATGGCAACTCTCCTGTGTCAGCCTCCCAGGCTCTAGCATTACGGGCAGGCACCACCCCACTCAGCTGATGTGGTGCTGGGGAATCGAACCCAGGGTATTGCACTTGCTAAAGAAGAGCTTTCACTGCTGAGCTATGGCCCTCGTTCATTTTCTCTTTACCTCCTTCCCACAGTGTAAGACCAGCCCTCTGACTCAGAACTCCAACATGGTACAAGCCTCTTCTCATTGATCAGCCTCTTGCCTCATCAACTCCAGCTCGCCAGCGGTCTTACTTACTTTTACATTGCTGGGACAGAATGCCTGACACCCACAACTCAGAGGAGGGAAGATTTATTTAGCTCCTAGTTTCAGAAGGTCCGAGTCCATTCACGGGCATCTGGCAATCATCGGAGCACTTGATGAAGACAGAGGCAGAGGTGGAGGCAGCTTCTCAGGGCATGGCAAACAGCAAGCCAACTGAGGTAGGAAGAGGGAACTCGTGTGCACCTTCCAGGTCCCGTCCTAGTGATCCTAGTGATCTGCCTCTTGTGGGTCCAGCCTCAGTGTCCTGCCCTTCTGAGTCAAGCCCAGGCACCTACCCCTTCCAGCCAGGACCCACCTCCAACAGCACATGGCTCCATAGGTATCACCCCCACTTCCAAACACATGAGACCTCTGAGGACATTCCAGATCCTAACCACAACAATACACTTTACCTAACAACAGCTTTAAAATAACGTCAATCTAAAAGATTATTATCAGATATCCTTTGAATATTTGACTACTTCAACTTTTAAAAAGAAAAATAACTCTGGTGACCAAGTGATGAGAACTATTCTAATTATTTTCCCCCAGAATTTCTCTACACATGTGCAAGCCTGTGTGACACGACTCGTTAGTCTGAGTCAAACTTTGTGACCATCCTCTTTATTTCTCATGTCATGAAACATTTCCCATGTAACTAAAAATTCTTCAAAAGCATTTTTTCGAAATAACTGTCCGATATCCCATCAGTTGGCCATTCGTTAGCACACTGGACCACATTTTCATGTCATCGCTTCTCCTCCCAGATCCCCCCCTGTGGCTGCCAATTGTCTTTGTATTAAATAAAAATTCCAGACCTTGGATCCTGTCAGGTGCTGTCATCCTGCATCTGTCTTTGTCTTCCAGCTGGCATTCACGTTCTGGCCTAATAAATCAGCGCGCTCCTTCCTGTGCGTGCCTCTCTCTTTTCTCCTCCAAGTCATCATTCATGTCCTTTCTCTCTGTCCCTTGGTTGTTCCACTTCGTTTTTCCATAGGCATCACTGCAGTGATCCTCACCGTTTTTTTTTTTTTCCATGTTCCACGCATCTCTGTTTATTGAGCATTTACATTTATGACTCCGGCACTTTGTAGCTGTGTTTTTTCTCTTACCACATTATGTTTTTGTCCAAGGGGATCAGGAGCAGGAGGAGCAGAGCCAGGGGAAGGGACCCCTTCCTCTGACTCTGGTGTGCTTTCTGAGGTGATCAGCCCTGGATGGGAGGTAGGAGGCAAGATGGTTCTCGAGCTTGTTTCTGATGAAAGAAAGTTCATCAGGCATTTGGGGACCATCTGCATTTCCATCCTAAATGGAAACATACTTATTTTGGCTGCTGTGTATCTGGAGGATGAGAGAACCATGTGTACATGGGAGGCTTTACCCTCCTCTTGGAAAAAATGATCTCAAATCCAATGACTGCTTCAGATCAGCCAGTGCATTAATTATAAAGCTGGCCACCGGCTTAAGGCAGCCAAGGAAATGTCTCTACTTTCGCATCTAATGTTCTTTCATCTTACACAGCTACTCTCTTATACCGGGAAATCATGGGCATCTGTTTAAAAGCGGAATATAGAATAAAAAGCAGCCACCTGCCTATTCCTCCTACTTGGCCCAGCCAGGTCATCCTTTGGCAGCACCTGGGCCCAGAATGGATGACAACAGGCCAGTTACATGGGATGCTTATGAGTGCCGCACAGAGGAGCAGGGCTCTTGTTCATGAGGCCTCTCAGGAGACATTTTTGTGGTGGTAGTAATGCAACCTAAGGCTTTCACCATATGAGGCAAGCCTTCCATCACTGAGCTACTTTTCTAGCCAAGAACTCCATGTTTATATTGATCCTTTTACCCTACCGATAGACAAAAGATGCTGGGTTAATGGAAGCATGGCTGTCTCAGTTTATGGCAAAAGCAAGCTCATGTGTGGATCTGATTTTGCCCTGGTTAGTTACTTGAGCAAAAATTGCATGGGAATTAGGAGCCGAGAGATGTATTTGTGGATTTAATTGGTCAAGGCTTCTTTCCTGGTAGCCCACCTTGTCCAATATTTCTGGTATCACCAGCCGTCAGTGCATTTCTTGTTTTCAGAACAGGGTACGGCTGCACTTGGCTGCCTCTGTAGGTGGGCAAAGATGTCGTATCCTAGGCATGTGTAAACCTTGGGAGACGACGTCCCTTGATTCTGGTTTCAAGCATCACTGGGAAGCTATCAAGTGAGGCCAAGAAGGGCAGATGCTGCCACATAGTATGATGCATCTTTGGCAAATAAAGAAGTCTGGACAACTACTTCTGGTTTCTTAAAAAAAAAAAGTCAAAGCAATGATGTGATCATCAAAGGCAACAGTGGGTGGGGCTGGATGTGGCTCAGTGGTGAGGTGCTTGCCTAGCATGACAGAGCCCTGGGTTCAGTCCCCAGCCTGGGGTGGGGTGGGAGATGGGAGAAAAGGGCTAACTGAGAAACTGTCACCAAATAAGAAACTTCTATCCCTGGCTCTCTCCTCCCCTTTGTCATCACTGATATTTAATTGACTGCAAAGGAACTTTGATTTCCTCTTACCCAAACCTTTCCTCCCATCTCTCCCTCACGCCACACCTAAACGAATGTAATACTTTCCTAGTTTGTTTTCCTGACTTAGTTTAACCTTCTCTCTGCACTGGCCAGGCATATTCCTCTAAAATAAATCTGCAGCTTCTCTCTGGTGTTTAAATTTTTTCCACAACTTCCCGATGTTCACAGTATCACATCCAAATCGTAGGAACTCAGTAGATGGGCCCCATCCTGAGCCTTTTCTTTTGCCACCCCCTACCAAGTGGGCCATTTGCATTCAGCTACATCCAACCACCTGATGTCCCTAAATATTTCAGACATGCCACACTTCAGTATGATACCTCTCTTCTCTTTGGCTGTGCCACCCTTATCCCTTCTCCTCCAATGTTCTTCTTCTTCATCTTGAGAAATTTATGTGAAGAGGCATTTGAAATGTTGGTGCCCCTAAAGCTCACCCTAAGTCTCCTGGGCAGAACATCACTCCCTCCGCTCCAGTGTTAGGAAGTCAGACATGAGCAGAGCTGGAGACTGGCGATTAGGGGATGAACCCAGTGCCTGGAAAAATCATTTCATCTCCAAGGAAGGACATCTAACTTTTTAGGCTTAAAATACCATTTTGGTGGCTACAAGGGGGGAACATATCATAATGGTTCTGCACTTAGGAATCAAAGACACGAACTGGTATTTCCTTCAATACGGTGGTGTGAGTAGCTCAGCCCATCACCAGTGAAGCAGCCATGGTCAATAATGGGGCCTACAGCTCTTGAAAACACTGGAGATTCTGGTGCTAAGTAACTAATAAGAGACTAGAAGTTCTAAGAGAACATCAAGCTAAACCAGCTTAAGTTTAACAGAGATAGATCAAATAAAAATGTAAAAGAACCAGGAAAAGAAACAGCTGATAAAAATCCTTCTAAGATTGGAATAAACCACAAGGACTATTCTTGCAAGAAGATTAATTTAATTGCATCTGACTGTGGAGCAATTTGTGCCCAGGTATTACTGAAAACAATTAAGTCACCAGCTATCGTCAGTGAAAGATCATGGCTAGGTGTGACAGCAATACAGATAAACTATTTAGGAGAGAGACTGGAGAAACAGTCACTCGGAGAGAATCCTGAAAGTGGCACACACCTGTAATGGGGAGGCTAAGGCAGGAGAATCACAAGTTCAAGCCCAGCCTAGGCAGCTTAGTGAGACTGTGCCTCAAAAACAAAGAAAGAAAGAAACAAATAAATAACATGGGGGATGTAGCTCAACCGGAGAGTTCCCCTGGCTTTCAGTTCCCAGTAATGGTGTGTATGTGTGTGTGTGTGCATGTGTGCATGTGTGTGCGTGTGCATGTGTGCACGCATGTGCTCTCATGTGTGTATGTGTGTTGGAAGAGACTGCTAACCAAATGTTATTCAGGGTGACTGTACACAGGTCCAAGGCTGTATTCCTTGAGGAGCAACACTATGGGCTTCACAAGGTGGAGGAACGGGACTTTACTAAGACAGTCCAGCCAAGTCACAAACCAACCCAGCAACATCAAGCCTAGGAGGAAGGGGACTAGAGATCAGTATCCACAATTGCTACAATATACCATCTAAAATATTTGATTTTTCAAAAAAGAGTTAAGAGAAAGACAAACAAAAAAATGTGACATACGCATAGCAAATAAATAAATAAATAAATAAATAAATAAATAAATAAATAACGTAAGTAACAGGATGTGCCTGTGAGATGGCAGAGAAACCAGTTTAGCAAACAAAGACTTCAAAGTAGCTATTTCAAATAGAACCAAAACCCAAAGAAAATGATGCTTAGAAAAGCAAGAGAAGGGCTGATGCAACTCTGGATCAGAAATAAACTGTCAATAAAGAGAAATCTTTTATAAAAATCAAATGGACCTGCAGTCAAAAGTCAGAATTTAAAACAAAAGTAAAAATTTCACTTTAGAGCTCAGTGAGTATATCTGAACTGACAGAAGAAAGATTTAGTGGGCTTGAAGATAGATAATAAGAGATTATGCAATCTGAAGGACAGAGAAAAAAATGAATAAAAAGTGAATAGATCCTCAAAGAAATGTGGAATACTGTTAAGTACCCCAACACAGGAATAATGGGCATATCGGAAGGAGACAAAAGCAAAGAGCAGAGAAAATAAACAAAAGCACTGGAAACACCCCAAATGGAATGAAAAAGCAATAACTGTATATCCAAGAAGCTCAATGAATTCTAAGGATTAATAAAAAGAGATCCATCTATTTTTAGTTAACACGTTGAAAGTAAAGATAAAAAGAAAATATTAAAAGCAGCAAAGATGCATTAAAGCATTAAAGAAAGAAGGGAAAAAAGACATGATCATGGAAAAAAGTGGTATACATAAAAAATTGTATACATAAGTTTAACTATATCAGTAATATTAAATGTGAATGGACTAAACAATCCAATCAAATGGCAGGGATCAAAATGGGATGAAAGAACAGGAATTAACCACATGTGTTAGGAGACACTTTACACTCAAAGGCACAAAATGACTGAAAGTGAAAGGATGGAAGAGATATGCCAGTAAACAGTGACTCCAAGAAGACTGAAGAGACTGCTAATGACACCAACACAGTCAACGGCAGTTCGCCATCTGGCAGGTGAGTAGCGGTCTGCTGTATCTACGGACAACCCAAAAGCCTGCCTTAGCGCCTGCTCCCGACACAGGAGCTCCCAGACTTCCCTGTAGATTATTGTAGACTTGTCATTGTGGAACATCCAATGGGACGTCCTATGAACCTAGTCTCCACTCACCCTAGAACGGGGTCTGCCAGATGCCCTGCTTTGATATTATCTAAGGATGGCACCTGTGACAGCAGAAGTATGACAAGGACGGGCCCCTGCCATGTATTCCAGGTGGCACGGAGGATGTGGCACACTCACTGTGTCAGGTCCAGGAAGTGATGTGTTCAAGCAGGAAAGAGGAGCCATATGCTGCTTTTCACCCAAATGGGTAACTGTTTCCTGGCAGATGTTCCTTCTACTTCTCGTAAGTCTCACATTTGGAAAGAGACTTTAACTCCAGCAGGTCTGAAAAAGAGCACTGAGCAGGCCCTGCCGTCTGAAGACCTTCTCCGAACACCCTCCCCAGTGCCAAAGTGAGTCACAGCCACGCACAGCCCACTTCCTTTACTTCTTACCCGTTTTAATGAGGGCTCCCTTGCGATCACATTGCCTACAATGACCAGAGTTTTCCTTTCCTGGGACACCACAGAGCTCTCTTTTCCCCCTTGACCTTTTCATTCATGTTGAATAGTAAAACTCAACACAGTGCAATGAATACCAGGCCAGGGATGCCAAAGCTAAGGCCTAGGGTTTGCCAAGAGTTTGCAATTCGTGGTCCCGTAACATTTCAGGATGCAATCTGGAAATGTTTTAAATGCCAAGAGGAATGTGACACCCCTCTGCTCTATTTTCATTTCCTCTTCTCTCCTTTTGTAGTCTCCACATTTCCGTCTTGAGGTGGTCTCTGCAGCACATGGATCTACCTCTTCCCTGGCAAAGTCTGCTGCTCAAGCGCAGCCGCACCTGCTGCCCACCCATGTCTGTTGTCTTCTCTGCCCCCCACATCTTCTCTGTCCTCTCTGCCCACTGGTGTCTGCTCTCTCCTCTCAGACTCCCAGCCCGTCTCCCATAATGTTTCTGCAGCACACACGAGCCTCCCACTGCCTTCTCATCTGGCCATGAGATTGAGCGCTCCCTACATCCCTGGACTCTGCTCACATGGACCTACCAGACTCTTCTCGGGTGAGGACACTATCACACAGCCAGAGATCGGCATTCCACATGCTAGGTTTTACCTATTTGTGGTCATTTTATAAGCCCTACCTTCACAAAGCCACATGTGTGCTGCAAATGTGTGCCCATGATGGCTGCAGTCTACCCTAAGGCACTGGGGTGTCCTGGCATTCAATGCCACCAGTGGTGAGAGAGTAGTAACCATTATTATCCTGATGCACCCATGGATCAGCACAGTAGAAGAGGACTCAGTAACACAACCCAGTGGACCTCCTCCCGCCCTGGGGAGAGAGAATTCTTCTACATGAACCTTGGTCTTGACAACGCTACTCACTGAGTGTCTAAGTTGAAGATGTTCATGCGGCCCTTCCAGAGATTAAAGAAGCATCAAGAAGGCCTGAAGTAAATGGCAGGTCCCTCATTCTTTTCATCTGTAAATGAAGCTTCTGGTATTGCTAATACCCAGGAATTCTGACCAGTGCCTGAAGGTGAGGTTTGCCAGTGCCTGTGACGCCTGGAGACCACGTACCATGTGAGAGCCCTCATGGAGCCCAGTGCTGATCACTCCCTTGAGCCTGGTCCTCTGGGCCTCCTTGGGCTTGCCTCTTCTCCCCTTCACAAGCGGGTTCCTTGGCTCCCCTTCCTCAGTGGCTCTTCACACCACAGCTTCCCACAGCCTGGTTTCTGTCCTTCGCTCCTCATGGACTGTCCATCTGAGGTCACACACACCTCGTCACCTTATTTACTACCAGTGACCAACCTTGTTCCCTCTCCTGGCTCTCCAGTCTGTCCTGCTCTGTGCACGGCAGGCTCCCCCTTTACCTCAGTGGAGGCATTTTGTTCTTTCTTCCCTTCTGTCTAGAAATGTTCACATCCCTGAGTGAAAACATGACCCCAAAATTGTTACCCTTAAACTTGCAAGTGAGAAATGACTCCAAATTATTAATTTGTGGTATTTTGCCTTGAGTATTATTGAAGGACCCAGCAATATTGTGTGTTAGTAACAAAATTCATGGTGTGTGCCAATTATGGGAGGAAATCAAGCAGGTTTGTGGAGGCTTCCGCATAACAGAGAGCAAAGAACAGAAACAGCTGTATCAGTTTGGGTTCTTTCAGAGGCAGAATTTTCAGATTTATAACAAAAAGGATCTCTTAGGAAGGCTTACAAATCCAAAAATAGAGATAATCCAAGATGGCTGCTCAGCTGTGAAGTGGATCTCCCGTCTGGGACTGCAGGACAGCTTGTAAGGTGAGAGTGTGCTGTAGATCTCGGTTGTTCAAAGAACATTGGTGAAGACCAGAGCCTGAAGATCGGTGACTGAAGAGCAGCAATGGGCAGACAGGCACAGGTTGAGACTGGAGTGAATCTGTGCTGAAGACCTGCGGTGTGCAGCAAGTCAGGTCCGCAGACAATTCCACAGGCGAGAGCTTTCCCAGAGGAAGAAGCTGTAACAACGGTCCTTCTTTCTTCCTTTTATACCATTGGAGTTCCAGTTGGACTTCCCACATTCGGGTGGGTGCTCTTCTCTCATTGGCTGACCCACACATCACTCACACTCTAGTCCAGGCTGGTTCTCAATTCCCAATCTAGGGGTGGTTCCCAAACCCGGATCCAGATATGGTTCCTGGTTCCCTCAAGTTGACATAATCTCTTCAACGGTCACAACAGCTAGCAGAAACAACATCTCCTTCCCCCAAAACACACACAAACATATTCTAATATGACAGCCTAATTTTATTTATTTATTTATTTTTGAGTCAGGGTCTTGCTTTGTAGTCCAGGCTGATCCTAAGCTCACTGTGTAGCCCAGGATGGCCTTGAACACATGACTATCCTCCTGCCTCAGCCTCTTGAGTGTAGAGATTACAGGCATGTTCCACCATACCTAGCTTGTGTGGCGCTGAGGAATCAAACCCAGGGCTTTTCACCTGCCAAGCAAATGCTCTAACTATGGAGCTATATCCCCAGCCTGACAATATAATTAAAAAAAAAAAGTCTCTGCCTGGCTTCCTTGACCTTGTTGGAGATCTAATACCCTGTTTCTCTGTTGACAGGTATACCCTGGCTAAGTAGGCCAGTGGAATTCACTCTGTCTCTGGGGGTACATCTTCACCCACCTTTTTGTTTTGATGCAAAAACCCATGGTAATGCCAACAGATTCTCCTATAATAGCAAGGCTGTATGTATTGAGTATTGAAAATGAAATAATTCTGTATTCTAGGCATTTACAAAAGAAAAGACAAGATAATATAAAAGCAACTCAGGTATAAAGAAAAAGATTTTGCTCGTTTTACACTATATGTGCAATGGAACCTTCCGAGGCTCCACTGGGCACACACATTTCCCACGCCCACTCTTCTGTTTAATGGGTGGATCTAGGAAGACATGCACCATATTTATCCAGTGGCTTCGAGTCCTCTGATCCTCTGCTGTGCCCCTGTTTTGAGCCCCATGTCATCAGCAAGAGTCTAAATGTTGTGTCATACTGTGCTCTCCCTACCTGACCGAGCCACATGAAATGAAGTGTTAGGATGATGTTTATCAAAATCAGGTAAATGGAAAAGAGGGAGATAAGCGCCAGTGTTTCTGCAAATTTCCCTTATCTGAAAAATGTCACTCCCCACCGGCACACAACGAAATGGGAACCAGGGCTAGAACACTGAGTAGATTTATTTCAAAGTTGACTTCTGCCTTTATTTTCCTCTCTGTTGAGGAGATTTCCTGATTAATCTGGTAACCTGAGTGTGGTGGAAAAGTCAGGGCTCATCTTTTTCAATGAATAATTTTCTCTGTGGAAAATTAATTTGTGTCTTGATCCAGGACTATGATTCTGACCATGACAAAACTACCCCCTTTTGGTCTCTGGAAAATGCAATCCTTGGAAATAAAAAATAGATGTGTACTTCCTTAGAGACTTCATATTATTTCTATGCGACCTAGAGAAAAGCTATTATCTGAAAATAGGTAACAGGCAGGAGAGATTCTTTGACAAGAGAAAGTTTAAAGAGAAAGTTATTTTCAAGAATTTGAAATATTTTTCAGTCTTGGTTATATATAAGCCATGGCATGTGACTACGTGTGACGTAGGGAGAATAATAAAGGTGCCTGTTTGCTTGGGGCATGATCAAACAATATGGTGATTATTTGCTACAGTAAGAGACACATTGCCACTAACCCCTTTCAAAATACTTCCCTTCATTTCAAACACACATGTCCCATCTTCCTTGCCACATTCTGAAGCAGTTCCGGGAGACTTTCTTCATGACTTTAGTTGTATTGTTACTGCTTCCTCAAGGTCCTGAATTGCTTCAAAACATTGACTGCGCGTTTACCTTTGAGAAACAGCCTCAAGTCAGACAGTGCCAGGTTTGGTGAATGGGGAGATGAGGACACATGGTAGTGTTTTTATTTCACAAGAATTTGCTGCAAATGATTAATCAACGTGGGATAACAGAGTACAGTGAATAATTAAAACATTTATCACAGTAAAAGAACATGTTGCCACGAATGTCCCTCAAAATACTTGCTTCTCACACACTTATCACCCTTGGCAATGTGTCTTCAAAAATAATAGGCTTTTAAAAAATTTAAATCTTTGCCATATTTTTAGATCACCATTTGTATTAGCCTCAAAACAAATTTCCTTCTTAATGAAGAGGTCTTTTTAAATTGCAGGTCTGTAGTAACTAAGGTAACTGACACAGAACTCGATAATCTTGTCTTTATTTGCATGAAGGAAGGGCACCACACAAACCTTGGATTTCATATGGGAAAGACAGACTTTTGAGTATTTCCATGGAAATAACGGCTGATCACAAAATCCTAGAAAAAGAGGTGGACTGTCAGCCTCTCCTGTGAAGGGCTGTAATCTTAATCTTCTCTGCTTTCAGAGGAAAATGGGCACAGGATATGTCTAAATAAATCTTCAGTGACAACTGAGCTCTTATGTCATGATTTGTGGACCTCTGTATCAGAAGCTCACCTCTGGATAGGCGGTGAGTCCTAGAGATGATGTTGGGTCTCACGTGAGACCGACTTGCCCTGCCTTGGGCCCTTGGCTTCATGGTGGAATCAACCGGATAGGCATCCAGACGTAGTAGTTACTCCTTTACCTCTGTGGATGTGTCCAGAAGAACAGTCAAGACTTTGAGTATCAGGGAAACAATGTCACGATGTTGCTTCTTTTGTGTTTGTCAATGTTGGAATTCCGTCACTTCAAGTCAGTATAAATGACCTTAAGAAACAAATGCTGGAAAGGGCCCCACTTTGGGGCTAAAAAGGCCAAAGTCAGAGCCACGTCCCTCCTGCTGGATCATGTGACCTTGGACAAGTCACCCAACCTCTGCGAGACCACTTCCGCCCTGTTCACAAATGGGTGTGGCTAGCGGGGAGGGCTGTAACGCCCCGCCTGCTTCACAAGGGTGCTCTGGGCAGAGATGACGCAGTGAACACAGATACATTAAGGGACTCTCAGTAAAGATGTGATACAGCTGCTTCCTCTTGATTTGCCACATATAGACATACCCACAGGCACCAAAAATGGCAACAGGAAGCAAATGGACCAGCGTGGAAAGTTGGCAAGCACCCCGTCTGTAAGTGCTCCCGTTTCCATCGGCTGGTCGCCACTGGCAGGACTATCTGAAGCGTCAAGCCGAGCTCTCTGCTCACTCAGCATTTCTGGGGGTCCTGGCAGTGGGTAGGGCTGTTTACCGTCACGGGGGATCTGGACTCAGCTTCTGACCTGGGATTTCAGGCTCGACTGGTCCTTCTTCCTTGCTCCTCTGTGGGGCTGTTGCTCCTGACCTAGTCCCGGGTTTTGTCCCATGTTCTGAGCTAGGCTCAGCTTGAAGAGACCGCCTGGGACTGTGGGGACAGCTCACATTCTCTAAGGGGCTGGGGCAGCCTTGTGAGCAGGTGAAGCATGTCATGCTTCTTTCTTGGATGGCCTGCCTCTTGGGGCCACAGCTAAGTGGAGCCCAGCAGCTAGAAAAATCATCTTAGTCACAGGGCAGCATGGGAAATTCTGCTGTGATCTTGGTGACAGGTGCTCTCCCCCACTGCCCATCTAGCAGTGGCTTCCCTTTATCTAGAGAAGACTTGAAACAGACAGTTGCAAATGGGCTCCTGGAGAATGGAATTCAATGATGCTTGCAGGACCAGCAAATGGACAATGAAACACTTGATGGTATGGGAACACTTAGCAACGGAGAAGCATAGAAACTTGGTTTTGCGGCTCCAGTCAATGGCCATCTGTACCACTGAGAGGGTTTGCTCTGTGTGGCTTCTGAGGAGCACCGGGGCTGGGAGGAGCCAGGAAGCCCACAGGCTGAAGGTTTATTTCACCTCTCCTGACGTGCTAGTTATTTCTGAGAAACTACTTAACCACACCAGCTACAAACTAGTTCAGATGAATGAGAATCCATCCAGGGGAAAGAGCTGAGGTTCCATTTCCCAGCCCCTCGTCTTTCTGGCAATGAACAATGTATTTATTTTATGTGAGATTTTCCACTTTTTAAACACAAGACAAATAATTTATTCATGCTTAGAATACTGCATGTACTCTTGAACATATACATATTAATTTTATAACGGTGCTGTGAGCTCATTATTTTTATGGTTTCTTTATCTAATTTAAGATTTACAACTCCAATAGCATGGGCATTTATTCAATCATTCATCTACTTCTTCATACAAACATTTATTGGATGACTGAAAATCTGCTTGGTGGCAAGGCATTTGGGAAGGCTTGGAAGAGAACCAGAAACAATGGGGTGAGTTCCCCACATGAAGGAGGTTAAAATCCATGGGGCTCATGAGTATATGAAAACGGTCAACTTCCTTTATCATAATGGAAAGACAAATCAGAACTGCATGGAGATTCCATCTAGTAGACTACAAAGCCCACCAGAGTGATGCCCCAAGGTGGGCAAGGTTGTGGGGTACCAGGTAATCTTAGTTATTGGTGGTAGGAATGCAAATTAGCATAGAACCTCCCCCCAGAAAATGGCAATTCAGGTATCTCTATTAAAATTATAAATGGGGACGGGAGGAATGGTACAGCGGTTAGAGCACTTTCCTAGCAAGCACAAGAAGACCCCAGCACCACATAAACTGGGTATGCTGGTGTTCGCCTGTCATCCCAGCTCTCCGGAGGCTGAGGCAGGAGGACTGCCGTGAGCTTGAGGCCAGCCTGGGCTACATGGTGATTTCAAGAACAGCCTGGATTACAGCATGAGACCCTGTCTCAAAAAGGAAAAAATTATAAATGCATGTAGACTTTGTGCAATGAGTCTACTTGTAGAAATTTATTCGATGGATGCTCACTGCACACATACAAAATAATACAAAGATGAGTTTTTACAGCACCAACTATAATAGCAAAAGAATGTTAAAAACACATCCTTTGATAAGGAGCTGGTTCTTCACGTAATGAAATACTTTGCAGCTGACCAAAGAAGTGAAAAAAAAATTCTATAAAATCTATTTTTAGGTAAGAAAACCAAATCCAGAGAAGGTTGGCATAGCACAACTCTCTCTTTTTTCTTTTTTCTTTTGGTAAAAAAGGAAAGAAGGTAAGAATATACATCAGTATTTGCTTGAGTTAGTCTGAAGAAATTCTGAAAGTGTACACAAGGAAATAATGAAAACGTTTAGCAGCGGTGGGGAAGATGTTGTTCCAGGTTGGAAGGAGACAGGAACAGAACAGGGCAAACTCCTTCACTGTAAATGTCTTTACATCGTTTTGGTTTAAGAGCCATATGGTTGCATTACCTCTTGAGAATATAAAATAAATGTTTTAAAACAATTTGTAGGAAAGACACACATGTGCCAACAGTATGCACACTACACACTGTTGCCTTATTTTCTAATTAAATTTAAAACTCCTTGAGGGATAAATTGCATAAAAGCCCTTTGAACTAATCTCTCAGACAGTTTGTCCTTCTCCAATTTCTCCTATAAATCCTTGCCAGATTAATCTTCCCAAATATCCCTCTCGACAGATTGCCAGAAGTGATTTCTTATGGTCTCCATGTCAAATTCAAACGTCTCTTAACTTGGTTTCTAGGCTCCCCACAAACTCACTGAACCGAGCCCAACCAACACAACCCAGTGCCTGCCATCCGGGTCCCACCGAGCCTCCTGTGCTCCTGCCAGGCGAGCTCATCCTTGTCGAATGCTCCCGTCTCTGTGCTGCTGTGCGGGTTCCCTCCCTGGTTGGGGAAGGCTTCCACTCTCCCCTCTGCTTATCCTGAGCCTTGCTGTCTCCCAAGGCCACTCTTCCCTAAGGACCGTGCTTTGGGCCTGTATTGTCGTATCCCTTACGTGACTTCCATGATACTTACTGTATCTGATTCTGCAGCAGTGGCGGACCTTGCATGTTCGGCTCACGTACACACACCAGCACACCCCACCAGGGTCTGCAGAACTCAGCAACATAAACCACCCATATCTCCAGCTTTCTGGGTCTTACTAAGAAGAGGGTATGTGGGTCACAGCTCTAAGAAATGGCCAGGTCCCCCCCCCCCCCCCCCCCCCCCCCACACACACTTAATGCTGTGAATAGAGGTTTCGGGACAGTGAGCTTGATTCTCAGGTTTCTGTAAACTACTAATTCAGTACCACTAACTCATTATATAACAGGCATTGTACCTGAAATGCAAACACCAGTGGTTGTGTCTTGAGGTGTGCTGGGGAGGGCGCCGCTCATTTGCACGTGGGTTCCTGCTGTTAGGGCAGGTAAAAAAAGCAGGCAGGATCCATTAGAAAATGGGCCCAGTAGAATTAAATTGGGAAACTGACGTGAGTTATAGATTAAAATAGTAACTGGCCAGCAACTCCTCTGTTCTTTTTGCTCTCTGGTTCAATGCTTGGTGGACAAAATAAGTGGGCTCTGCTCACACAAAGGGATGGAGGGGGGCAGAGGAACTGAGTTATCCGTCACTGTCTCTTATTATATAGCTTAACCCACTCATCCTTGAAGGCCACATGAATCACTGGCCTAGGAGGGCAGCACCAACCCCGGGCTCACTGTGAGTTGAGCAAAAGCTGAAGATACATATAAGGAGACCTACTACATGGGGACTTTGGCATTTCCCTGGGGGCCCCTTCTCCCATGGAGAGATTTTGCTCACTCTCTTTCTAATAAACTTTTACTTTACAATTTCCTTGACTTGACCCATATTTCTTTATTGATCAAGAAAAAGAACACGGGAAAGCAGCAGGTGTGTAAGCCAAGCACGTGGCATGACCCACTACCTCCATTACCACCAGATGAGGGAGGAGTGGGGAGGCGGCACCACGGGTCTCCTGCAGATAGGAGCGCACAGTGTCTGTCTCTAGTCCTTGAAACTCTCCAGTACTCTAGAGCAAGAGGCTGCAGGCTGTGCCCAAGGGTGACTTTATCAGGAAGGCACAAAGCCACACGGTGTTCCAGGGTGGAACACAGCATGGCTGCGGGACTGAGGAACAGGGAGGCCTGAGACTGTCTGGGGTTTGTAGTTTGAGGAGGGCAGCATGAAGAGGGCACTCCAGGCCACGCACCTCAGGCAGGGACCACTGTGGATGTGTAAGGAAGACCTGCTGTTGAGCAATGCCCGCTGCCTATGGAGGATTTAGGGCAAAACCCTGAGTGTGTGAGGGGTTCTGCAAAGGCAGAGGATGGATGTAGGGCACAGTGTCAAGCCCAGGGACACGTGGATTGTTTCTGCTGGTGTAATCTTACCCCCACCTCCAACCAGATGAGGCCTAGGGAAATTCGGCCTACACTAGATATGTACTAACTAGCCCGATTGCCCGTGATGTCAGGCTGATGAGTGACACGACCACAGGGCTAGTATTAGGAGTGGCCAAGAGCGTCCTCCCCTAGGCTGACGCCTATCCATCAGCTGGTTGTGGCTGCTTGGGGTATTGTTGAGAAGGATCTGAAGCCCAAACTCGCTCACTGGGAGAGCGCCATAATCCGCCACAGATGTGTGCCTGGGCGCCCAGTGGGAGGACGCATTTTCAGTGGGTTTGTCATCTTGGCTTTTATGTGACAGACAAGGAAACTGAGCCCCAGGGAAGGGAAGCCGCTTGCTGCTGGGCTCCTCCCCAGCCTCAAGCCAGATCCCAACCCTGGCGCCTCCATTCCTGTGTCAGGTTCTTTTATAGAAAAATAGAAAAGTAAGGATCATTAAAATAACGAACAATACCAAACCTGGATTTATTCAAGAGTTTTAATCTTCTTTTTCTTATTCCTTCCTTTTTGCACCCCACCCAAAAAAAAAAAACCCAAAAAACAAAAACAGAAACAAAACCCCCCTCAAAACCCCAACTCTTTCTTGGGAACAGGGAACAGAGTTGCGCTGTCTCCCTCCTTTCCTTCTGGCTCTTATACACCCTTGCTAGAGAGGAACTGAAGAGAGCCAAGTGGGCAGCACAGGCCATCTGGAGGAGTGAGCACTAACTGAGGGGCGAGTCCAGAAGTGACCGCGCCTACAAGCCTTGCCGGTACAAGATCCACCGCATGCACACCACTGCTGCCTCCCCACTCTGTCGCTGGCTTGTCCAGTCCTCACTTGGCTCCCTCTCTGATTTCTGCAGCTGGGTTTATGAGATTTTTTTTTTTTTAAGATTTCCCACCTGACACACCATACTACGAGTCCCTGAGCCTTTGTTGGTCACACCAAGTTTTGTCCACTAGCATTTTAGAGGTGATCTTATCTTCATGATAACAATTTGAAATCTGCTGATAGAGAGCAGGTTTAGACAGTACACTTCTAGCATCTGACAGAGACCTGAGGTCTGACCCGCACAGGAACGGCATGGGCACTTAAATGTCTCGCTGGCCTTCATCCAGGACCCGGGGGTGAGACTCAGTGCCTGTTACTGCAATATCCAGGACATTAGCCCCGAGAGGAAAGGGAAGCGGAGAAAAGCATGCCAGCATTTCAGGGTCAGTGAATGAAAAGAGAAGACAAGGTATCTGAAAGTGACATTTCTCAGTGACTAGCCTCTCTGTTCATTTCAAACACAGGTTCTGAATTCTGACCGAGGGCCGGCAGTCAGGGACAAAAAAACCTGCCAGCCATATTCTATGTTTCTCAAATCATGGCAATGGAGGAGGCCACACATGCACAAGCAGAGGGTGACCGTGATAACGAGGCGAGGGCCACATGGTGGCACAGGAACACCACTATTATTCATTTTGTGCTGAATACACACTGTCCTACATGGGCATGTCTACCTCTTCTCTTTCATATTAACACATTGGAGGGGCCAAGCTCTTTTGTAGGGCTTAATATGCTTAAAAAATAATTAGATCCAAATTATTAATTGACTGGGTGGTTTGCAGTTGCTGTACAGCAAATCCTCCCACTCTCCAGGAGGGGGAGGGAAAGCTCACAAGTGCACACAATCGGAGGGGCAGGTGGAGGCCTCAGCGCATGCAGCCCCACAGGCACCTGGGCGCGCAGCCCATGGCCTTTATCTGCAGGTGTGGCTCACGGTGGCGCACTCCTGCCTGCCCTCTGGCTTGGGGCACTATCCGCCCGCAGATGGTGCAAATGGCCCCAGGCCTGGGTACAGATGCTACACCTGTGGCGGTCATAGACCAGGGCCAGTGCAGAGAGGGAAGCCACAGGCCACTGTGACAACTGCCAGCCAGTGCCAGACTGCAGTGAACAGGGGAAGGTGGCGAGGCCAAGAGAACTGCAGCTGTCCAAAGAGACGTCAGGAGAACAGCAGCAGCTGGCATTTCTCTTGACTTCTCTGGGAGGCAGTGGGTAGTTTCCGTGAGTCATCGCCTATGCTGGGGTGGGCTTTCTATAATGCCTTTGGAGTCACCCGTAGGGCTCTAAAGTGACCCCTCCCCTGTACTCCTCTAAGTACCCTCAGTACACTCACTGAGTCACCGAGTTGGACGTTGGTGCAGCCATTACTTTGGCTCGATGGCTGTGCCCCCGTGCCCTGCCCGGGGTCAGTAGACGGTTCCCGTCTCCTCAAGGGAAGTACTTCTGCAACAGGTATTAGGCAAAATGTAGAGACTGCGTATGATGATGAATACATTCATTTCACATTATAAAACATTGCGGGCGAGCCAAAGCAGAGCACAGGATGACAAAGTCATGAGCGCATCACAGACGAGCTGTGCAATGTGGGCCAAGGCAGACCAACCCTGTTTGGATCAACAGGAAGGGAGTGAGGCAGGGAAAGAGCATGGAACAGTGTGGACTAGGACCACGGGCACTACCACTGGGAGATGGGGCAGGGGAGAAAGCTGGTGATGTGGACAGGCCAACACCATGCTGTAGACCTCAAGCTTTGTTGGCTTGGTTATAAAAAAATCTATTGCTGATTGTTGGGGAGGTTTAATCTCAGGGGTCCCAGATGCATGTGAATCTGAAAATACTGGAGTTGAGCAAGGCTTGTGGTCCCTGGGCTATAAGGCTTTGTGCTCTTTTCCCTCTGCTAATGACTGGGTGAGTGTAGGTTTCCTCCCCTAGCTTAGGACTGGGCCTGTGTATGTAAAGGTATTGAAAAAATATGGTGTGTGTTTAATTTAAAAGTTGCCACAGTAAAAGACATGTTGCCGTTGATCTCTTTCAAAATAGTTCCCCTTGCTTCAAACACACGTGTCCCAATGCACCGGCCACTTTCGGAAGCGGTTCTGTAAATCTTCTTTTGTAAGTGTCTTTAGTTGTGCTATCATGGCTTCCATGACTCAGAACACCTGAACTTTTATGGTCATGGACTTTGGGGATAAGTTGCACAGTGCCAGATTTGGGGGATGAGGGTCTGTGGTACTGTTCTCGTAAGTCTGCCTTTCCGCTGGGGGACAGCAGCATTCACGGTAGTTTTGGTGACAAAGTATTTCAGAACTGTTTCAAAAAGTGGCAAAATTATAGGCTAGTAAGGGAGAATATTTTGATGGGGACTAAGGACAATGTGTGTTTTAAGTTTAAACACTCACAGAATATTTTGATCATGCCATATATTTCTATTAGAGAGACGCTGTCTGACCAGCTACTTCCCACACATCAGAATGCTGGCTTGTTAACAAACACAACAAGCAGTGCTGTAAATGTTCACCTACCAGTCTGTTAGAAATTGTAGCTCTGTCTCTTATGGGTTGAGATGGCATGAGCCAGTCCTCATTAATTTCATTAACTCTGTGAGGAATCACAAAATTTATATTCTGGAAGGGCGGAATTGGAGATCTTTACCAAACTAATGTCACCTTCTCAAATCTTGAGAACAGTCATCTGGTGTTTGAGTCTGATGTACCTATTGTGCTCCCTGACATAATTTTAAGTGCAGAGACATTATTTAAAAATCTAAGGCTCTTGAGAATCTAGCTACTCTCCATATCTTCACCTGATTTAAAATGATAATCACTGTACAAATAGGTTTTAAGGTCTTTTACACTTTTTCTTGTTTTGGCATAAAATTTATATTTTTTCTTTTTTTTAAAGACAGGGTCAGTCTCCATAGTCCAGGTGGGTCCTGAACTCACTGTGTAGCTCAGGTTGGCTTAAAACTCATGGTAATCTTCTTGCCTCAGCCTCCAGAGTGCTGGAATTACAGAAATGTGCTACAGTGCACAGTTGATATGGAGTGCTGGGGAATTGAACCCAAGGCCTCTGGCTTCCTAGGCAAGCCCTTTAATCACTGAGCTATGCCTCCAGCCCCAAAATCTGTTCTCTAAATTGTTTTTGATTATTTAAATTTCTGTTGTGGGGTTTATTTTTTCCTTTTTGAGCCTGTTTTATATTTTCCCTTAGGAAAGTCATTAACCATCTCCAAAACTCTTTCTATTTAAATACGTACATTAGTGCTCAATGAGCACACCTGTTAGTTTAAATCTCAGAGGTAAGCTTGCCACAGTGACATATCTACAATCCCTGGGCTCTGGGAGGCTGAGGCAAAAGGATCACAAATTTGAGACTAGCCTGGCCCTCTCACAAGAAATAAAAGTGCTGGGAATGTGTAGCTCAGTGTCAAGGCTGTGGGCTCAAGACCCAGTACAGCAAAAACCAAAACAAACACTTGGGGACCGTCATGCTAATGGCCTTGAGGCTACCTCAGCTGGAACTTGGGTCTACATGGGCTTGTGATGAATACAAGCAAATAACCTATTTATAACTTATGAGGGAGAGGTGATCATCCAGAATTTCAACCAGAATAAAAATGAGAAGCAAAATGTTCAAACGGGAAATGGAGAGAGAGAGAGAGATGATGTGTGTGAAGAAGGCCTTTGAGCATTACAGGTTTCAGATGAACCAAGCGGCTGGTTTAATGGAACCAAGAAAGCAGCTGCTTGGGAGAGCCATGAGAGGAGGGTAGCGGGACAAAGGTATTAAAAATGAAGCAGCCAAGCCTTACAAAACTACTTACTACAGACCTAGAGTCACTGTGATTTTCTATTGTTATCAGTCATTTCAGGAAGAAAAATTAAGGTCTTCAGAGCAGCGTGTGGAGCTCAGGGAATGGCAGGAAGCAGGAGGTGGAAAGCACATGCAGAAATGTGCCACCAGCAGCGGGTCTGACCTCTGACATTTTCACTCTTATCCTCTGGCCACTTTCTACCCCCGGACAGATGTACGTATTAAATAAAGGCTAAACGTGCTCGCTCAAGGACTCGTTTGACCCTTAGTATCGTTCCAAGGATATTAATGAAGGAGTAGAAGAGAAAACGAAGGTTGGGCCGACAGAGCGCTTGTTTCAGAGGAGGGATGCAGGGCGGGAGGAAGGACCGCACCTCCTCCTCCTTGGCAGAGGCTGTCTCTGTGTCCCTAACATCAGCGTCTTCTCAGGGACATGCCCAGAAGCGGAGGGGTCTGCGGAGACCTCTCGGGAAATACAAACGCTTCCTCCAGGGGCAAAAATGTGCATTCCCACAGCATTATTGATGAGACAAGTAGGCTGCTTGTTATCCATAAAACAAAATGCTTAGTTGACAGGACAAATATGTCATATCCTAGCACTAATGTCCTGTGATTTTAGGAGATGTAAAATTATAAAAGCAATCTATTTGCAATTAAGAGCATTGATAAAATTTATAAAGGGAGGGAAGGGAAGGAAGCTAATACTTCACCTCAGGAGATTCTGACATCAGAAAAACTCACACAGGACGACAGTAAGGAGAACGGCCTGAGTGACATTGACAGAGTGGACCTAGCAGCTGCTGCGCCAACGTCAGGCCACCTGGCAGCAAAGCACCTTCACCATCACGGGACACTCCCCAGCCCGCACCTGATGTGTATGTCTCAAAGATGGCCGATACGCAAAGATGGCTGATATCTCCTACCCAACACATTATTCCAGAACTTTGTACCATCACTACCGAAAAGTGGAGTCTAGTTTCCCTCTTCTTGAATCTGGGTGGATTTGTATCTCATTTATAACCAACAGAATGTGGCAGAAGTCATTCTGCAGGGTTTCTGGAGTGAGGTCCTAAAAGGCCCAATGGCTCATACCTTGTTAGCTTACTGGCTTTTCACTGCTACAAAGAAGCTCTAGCTGCTTTGGTGTGGGGGCTGCAAGGTTGTGTGGAAGAGGTCAAGTGGAGCAGGCCCTGAGATCACATGAAAAGAGTGATTTCCGCAGTATGCCTGCTCCATCTACCATCAGATTGCAAACCCGGGAGAAGTCCGGTTCCAGAACTATCCAGTCAAGTCCTCTCCAAATTTCTCACCTACAGAAATGGGAGGGCTGATAAAACCAGGGTTGTTATTTTAAGCCATTCAATTTAGAGCAGTTTGTCACCTAGCAGTAGCTAACCAGATCTTGGTACTTCTGATACCTGAACCTGAAGCATTTTTATAAATGAAACCTGTAAGATGTTTCATTGGCTTTGCATCCAGGCAAGGGTTGGAAGCCAAGAGGAACTTGCAGAGTCTGTTAGTGGAAGCTACAGAGTTTTAAAGGGAGTATTAGCAGAAGCCACAGGAGGATCTTGGTGAAAGCTCAAAGGAAGATGAGGGAAATATCTGAGCTAGAGGAAAAGAGACTTGTTATGTAGTAGAGAAAGGCCAGCAACACTGTTACAAGCAATCCTGTGGTAGAGAGCACGCTAGGAAGGAATTGCAACCCTCAGCACCTCCAGGAACCCTCCTTGGCCAGGAAGCTTCCTTCCACCTGTCTATATCAAAATGAGAGAAGAGGGGGATGAATTAGGGGACAAATCATTTAGCTTTTGAGTGGAAGCTAGAAAAAATAAAGGATCTAGAACAGGCAGCAAAAAAAGCGCCATGTGTTAAGAACTACCTTCCTGGAAGAGACAACATCTATGGTTAAGACTGTTACGATCCTTTGCTAAGACCTCAAAGAGATCTCGTGGTACTTCCTGGACCATTTCAGACAGTTGACATTCTCCAAAGGATCCCAAGGGCATCCCTCACTGGTACTCATAATTTTAAGGGCATCTTCCCTCAGCAGCTTTCCAAGGAGTGAAGGTGGAGGATCTATCTCGAGGAGGGTCATAGGTTTTTTTCCTAATGGAGTAGATATTAGATCGATACATAGGAAACCCGTATGTTTTTATTAAGGGCATTTTATCTGATTGGGCTGAAGAAGGTATCACAGATAGTGCAAGGCAGAAGGAAGACTTTGAGATCTCAACATTTGCAGATAGGAAGGAAGAAGTTGGCTCAGTTGCAAATGTGAGCCCATTATGGAACCTAAAGGATGAGCCAGAGGGTGGAACTGAGGATGGGAAAGCGAAAAGCCAGAGAAAACAACCCCAGGAAGGAGCACTCTGTTCCAGCGAATGATCTGAAGAATGTGAACATACAGATTTTCTAATTGCTAAGGTCCAGGGACTGCGACTGCCTTCTACTTACTTCCCCCTCTGTGAATGGGAGTGCCCACTGCAGTTCTCTGAGGTTGGAACTATGTTCAGAGTATCTACTGCATGCTATCTGCACGTGGGGTGTTAGCTTGTCTCTGTGGTCCCTAGCTGCAGAATGGTCTTCAAGGCGACCTTCCTGAGGAACCATACCTGAACCCGATTTAGATCCTGGACCTTAAGTTTGCTGCTTTCTGAAGGCTCTTGAATTTTACAGGAAAAAATGACAGCCTAAAGCACGGAATCTGCCATATTTAAAGTGATTTTATTTTCTCCTAGACATCTAAGCCAGTAACTTAGGTCTTACTTCTTCCATGAAGTTGACTGTTTCATAATTGAGAATCAGCCCCTTTCGGAAGCTCTTATTTGCCCAGGCCGTGGCTCGGGGTCTTCCACTTATTAGGGTCCACTACATTCTTGGTGAGGTGAAGTGGTGGAGAAAGCCCTGGGCTCCTCCTCTTCCTCCGAAACTTGAGGAACATACTCCTCCCTAGTGCTGAAGTCTTAGTTCCGACACTGACCGTCCTGAATGACTCAGAAGCTATTTATGCAAGATGAACCTTGTATACCCTGGAATTCTAGAACTGGAGGGGACCTTAGAGGTGCAATAGTTCAACCTCTTCATTTTACATATGAGGACATTGAGGTTTTATTGGCCAGTGGGATGATGATAAAGTGGTTATGTGACCTGCCTGAGGTCGTGTAATTAATGGCAGAGCCAAGACTAGAAATTCCTCCTGCCATTCCATTCCCTCACTGACCAAACTTTTCTGAGAAGCTGCTGTTTGTGAGCCTGCTGTTCCGAGAGCCTGCTATTTATGTTAGATTCTTTCCTTCTCTGTCTTCCTTTACTTTCGCTGTTATGATGTTTAACAGAACCAGGACTTCGCATTTAAGCCATCTATGGCATTCCTTCTTAGTCCTCCTAGGAAAGGTTTCATGGGTGAAAATATTAAAACTCTTGTCTCTGGTAAAGTACTGTTTGTGAGTCTGGATTATTTATACCAGGGGCTTCCTATGCCACCTTACCACAGATGATGAGGAATCAGGCAACTTGGCTCTTTTCCAAATAGAATAATTTTTTGCTTCATCTATTTTGTTTTGCTGTATCTGAATACCACAGATTAGATAATTCATAAAGAAGAAAGGTTTATTCAGCTCACAGCTCTGGGAGTCTACAGGTCCAAGGCTGAGGTCATATCTGATAATGGCCTTCTTGATGGCAGGGAGTCTGCAGAGTCCCCAGGCAGTGTACGGGGACATAAACCTGGCAAGAGGGGGTACCCAAGAGCCAGAGCCAGACTGGCTTTTAAAGCAGGTCCACTTGTGGGACAATCCGCCATTCTATTAATTTGTGACTGGGTTGACTGTGGATTGCCCTACGAGGACAATTTTAATCCCCTCTTAAAAGTCCCTCTTGGTCCCTCAACATGGTGATTCAATTTCAACATGAGCTTTGATGGGGACCAAAGTTCAAGTCACAGGGTACGGCCACCTCCGATTTATACAACTCCCACTTAGCCGGAAGCTTTTTAGCAGCTGCGTTGGTCTGCACCCTGGCCGTTCCTATGACCTGTGACTGTCTCTCAGGAAGATGGAGCTCCATCTGGATTCTCGTTCCCACCCCTGGGGCATGAAGCTTCTTTTGGTCTCTCCATGGACAGTTCGGTAATTTGGCATTTTTCGATCACAGTTTGCCCCATACTGGCACTGTATCTCTTATTGCACAACTCTCTACATGAGGAACATTCTTTGTTTCCAAGAACATTAAGAACTTTCTTGATATTCTTGGAAACGTCTTGACTAAAGAACCCATTTCCTCTCTGATCGTTTGGGGATTGTAAACAGAAATGCGGATTCCCTCACCCTTGTTACTTTTTTTTTTAATCTAATGTTTACTGATGAGATAGGAAGTAAAGGTTATACTGAATGAGTGATTCTGGGTAGTCCTTAGAACGCTAGTACACTACCCTCCAGTCAAGAGAACTTAGTTTTTTTTTTTTTTTTTTTTGAGACAGGGTCTCACTCTGTAATCCAGGCTGGTCCTGAACTCACTATGTAGCCCAAGCTGGCCTAGAATTGCATAAAACCTTGAGCCTCCCAGGGCTCAGCCTCTGGAGTTCTGGGATACAGGCCTATGCCACCGTGCTCTTCAGCTATTTTATAGTGCTGGAGGCTCAAACCAGGGACCCCAGTCCTTCCTGGACAAGCATTCTAATTACTGAGTTAGGCCCACCAGATCACAAATTTAGTAGTTTGTAAATATAAAATTTAATGCTTAGTCAATTGCACATGTCCTAGGAACACTTCTGTTTTAGTCCCTGGGCTGTTTACATCTTAAGGACATATGGCCTCTTTCCACTACATTAAATGGTTTATTAGTCAAATAAGTGCAAAGTTGACAGAAGTTAATACCCAGCAGGAAAATGTAGTTTTACAAGTGTGTTGCTGACCTTTCTGTACTATGATGAAATGCTTGAAATAATTGTAAAGAGAAGGGGCTTATTTTGGCTCACAGTTTTTGAGGTTCCAGTCCAAGGCAGGGGAGTTCATTGTTTTAGGGCCTCTGGTTGGCACACTGGAGGGCAACAGTGAGATCGTGGTGGGGGTACTGCTCGCTTCGTGGCCAGAAAGCAGAGGTGCAGGAACTAAGAGACCAGGGTCTCAGGAGCCCTCCAGAGCAATGCCCTAATGGCTGAAGACCCCCTACTGAGCAATGCTTCCTCAGGCTCCATCCCCTTCCAACAGTGCCACCCTGGGACCATCCTTAACATATGGGCCTTGGGGAGACACTGAACTTTCCAAGCCACAGCAAAGTCCAGATACACAAGAGACATGGTGGGTATACCAAAGAAGAGAGAATACTTCAGACTAGACTCTGTGACAGAGGGAAAGGGAACCACCAAATTTGAACAAAAATGTATGTTAAATCTTAGAACAAACAGATGTCTCTAGAAGTCAGAAATGTAAACAGACAACCTAAAACTCAGGTGTGAAAGGGAATTTCATTCATGAAAAAACCCCACTGTGATATTTTCTTGTTCTCAATCCTTGTTCCTTGTGTTAGGAAAAAGAAATCAAAATGAGTGTTGAAACATTTCAGTGGAAGATATTTAATATCTGTAAGAAATGCCTCTTAGGACTTTGTAGACAAAAAAGTTGGGGGGGGGGAGCACGCGCATGGCAAGCCCACATTGTGTCCCTGACGGCCTGCCACTGCCCACGCCGTCTTTCATCAGCTTCCAAACACACTTTTCACATCAAGGGAGCTTCAGAGGGGAAGTGGAGATGGGGACACGAGAGACTGCACAAATGCCAAATTTATTTAGGGAAAGGAAATAAGGTGGCAAAAAAAAGCTGTGTCCACAACTCCCACACCCCCGTTGGTGGTCACCCCAGAACTAACTAGTCACTGGCATTTTCGGCAGATGAGATAGCCGCATTCCCGAGGAGCCACAGCATGGACAGACTGCTGTCATTAAAGCACTGTTCCCACAGCATCCTTGTTCTTCTGAGGCCACTCGTGGACCGGTAACTGCGCAGGACCCACTCAGGCCGTGCTCGCCATGTGCAGCCAGAAGGTGGCAGAAACGCATGACTGGGCGACCTGCAGCAGCAGAAAGCACCACATCTGTCCTGTGTCCCGCAGGAAGGTGAAACACCTGGCACAAGGGGGTAGGCAGAGGCAGGCTCACTGGGGATCCACTGGCACCTGTTGTCCAGTGCTGCCCTGGGCCAAGACGGAAGCTTCCCGAGGGCAGGCGAGCAGGCGCACAGCTTGGTACTCCATGCCCAGCCCCTCAGTGCCACCTGTGTGCCCATGCCGGCGCCCTACGGCGCGGCGTGGGGCAGTCTGCCAGGACTCTGTTTTATGGAGAAGTGGTAAACAGCTGCCAGATACTGGGGACACAGTGGGATAGGAGGAGGGGAGGCTGTCGGCTGCAAATGTGACTTGCTCTTTGAACTCTTACAACCACGGGGGGCTGCAGACCCCAGAACAGGAGGCAGGAGGGAGAGGCCAGGCCGAGAGCCACCTCGTCCCAGGCTGCTGTGCTCTGGGGGAGCTGCCGCTGGACCTGCACGTCTCCCATTCTCATTATTCCTTGACTCCATCTTTCCCTCAAGCTGACGCCCGCTTTCTTCCCTCCCTTAGTGCTAAGCCCTCAGCCGCCTGCTCTGCCCCTCCAATCCCACAGATCTGCATCCCTGACAGTCTGGCCCCAGGCCTACCATTCGGGGAGAAGAGCCACCTAAGGCCCTCGGATTTCTCTGTCACCTCACACTTTATTCGCCACCTGAACTCAGGATGGATGGAAGCCAGTGGGGGAACTGGGGGGCAGCTTAACCAGCCCCCTCTAATAATTGTGAGGGTATTACTAACACGTCTCAACTACTTTCCCTGCTCAGCTACTATTTTAAGCACTTAAGATTAACACTAACTGATAACATATTTAAGACCCATGGTAACCCTGGGGGAGATAAGGAGCTTCCTGTTTGTCTTGTGAGCAGCAGAGTCCAGGCCCTGCCTGTTCTTCCAGCTCCTTGTCACAAGGGAAAGAAGCTGAGAGAAAAGTGAGCATGTATTTTGAGTCTGAGATAATCATAGGGCACGTTAATTTATTTGGATGGGAAAACCCTGTTTGTGGAGAAACTACCCATTATGTTCAATGTTTAAAGTCAATGGAAGCCATTTAATAATGATAGATTAACATTTTCACATTGAACTCCGAATGATGAGTATGGATTTAATTTATTATGTAACTGAAATAAATCAAAGCCTGCATAAATATAGCTTTTTTAACTTAAGAAACTCATCTCTGTATTTTTTTAAAGACCCTCCAGAAAATAAGTGAATTTAGGAAATTCTGCTCTGATTTATAGGGCCTAATTAAACTACTGAAAAAGTCTAACACTTGTACCAGATTTACAAGACTGTCATCACGCTAGATTAATTACTATGGTCACAAAATAAGGATTCCAAATTGGTGGTTTATGGCCATAGCCATAGGTGGCTGGCTCGCGTGCACAAGGCTGCGCGGCCACGTCCACCTCCTCCACAGGACTGTGCTAAAAATGGAAACTGCTCGTTCTACACTGACTCCCTTGTGCAGCTTCAGTCCGTCCCTCAGTGACAGGAGTCAGCTGCTAAAATGTTAGTGACAGGATCTGGCCCAACATAAACACTGCCTTGGTGCGGCCACTGCTCTGAATTAGAGCCACGCTATTCCTACTCAGAGATGACTTGCCAGATCCCAGAAAAGCCGATCTGCTAGTGCTGAGACTGACACAGCCGTCGCACAGAGAAGGGAGCCCCGTGACAGCCCACTGTCACAGCCCTGTCTGAGGCAGACCTGAGGAAAGGCAGGCGCGCTCACTGCCTGGTCTCCCTGCCTTTATCTTTAACTTCACAATATCCTACACATCCAGCCTGTATGGAAGGTGAGCGATTGATGATTTAATTTGCTAATCGGTCAATTCTAGCAGAGTTCAGGGCTCTCGTCCGCAAGGCAGGCTCAGCACCCACTCCCATCCCCTACAAGAGAGAAACGTCACCCCGAGTGACAGTTCCCTGTGGGCCTACCTAGGTAGAGGTGATACCCAAGCCACTCGACCAATCCTTGCTCTCTGTCTTTCCTCTCCTCTCCCTGTTGCCACGCTCTCAGGCTTTCTCAACTATTCCAGAACACCCTTTCCACAGCAGGCCTCCCTGCCTCTGCTAGGCAGCTCATGCCGGCTTGGACTCTCTTCACATTTTTGTAAGTGAACATCTAAGAAATGCATTACAACTTACTGCTAAGTGTAGAGTCTGCTTTGTTACTTGGGCCGTACGTCCTTGGCTGCTCACCTTTAAAGGCAGGCTCTGTCCTATCAACTAGGAGAGGATGAGGTCTTACTAGAGAATCCCATGGTTCCCTACGCTGGGGTGCAGAGGATCGCATAAAGAGCTTGGTAGAGTCCAGTCTTCTGTAGTGGGTCCATGCTCACCAGCTGCCCACCTGCAGCTCTGGACTTGGCCATTGCAAAGACCCATACCTTCCCACCCTCCAGTTCCCATTGGTAATTCCAAAAGCACTGAGGTAGGAATTCATGCGCCTTGGGTGACACAAGGTTGGAGATGAGGAGAGTTGGTCACGCAGAAGGAAAAGGGAGAGACGGGACAGCGAGTGCTGAACAACTGAGGCTTCAACAGACAACAGAGGGCCGCAGACCAACATGGGCTACTTTCCAATTTCTTCCAGAGCCAACTTTTTTTTTTTTTTTTTTAAGAACAAGAAAGTAAATATTTTTTTCCTTTGTGGGCCAAATGATCTTCTTTGCATCTGTCTGTTGCTGTAGTGCAAAAGTAACCATAGATAATATGTAAACAAATAAGCACAACTGGGTTCCAAGAAACCTTTGTTTATAGAAACAGGGGCCAGCCCCGGGCTGTGGGGCACAGTTTGTCTGTGGCTGCTACAGAGCTGACATAACAAATGTATTTAAATCAAATTATACAGGAAGAGGAGATGGCAGTTGTTAGGTTCTAACTGCATTTAAAAATATTCTAAGAAACAGATGGAAAGGGAAAAGTTGACTGGCACACTTTGTGAAGGTAGAGACCTCCCTGCCCGTCCCTGGTGTCACCTCGCAGCTAGTGAAGCCCAAACTCCGGGCCTTCCCTGCACCAGACCTGAGAGGCTCTGGGTAGCGTGTGAGACAGAATACTTTCCAAAAATGAGACTTTTTCCTCACAGTCCAAACTGCTGGAACTTCCCATGTAGACTTTCCCTCTCTCAATCCCACTTCTCAGCCAGTCTGGAAGCACATGGCTCTGAAAGCCATGGAAAGTTTTAGGATCTAAGGGGGCATTTCATCCAGGTTTAGAGTGACATGTTTGTATACTTTTTAGTTGCCTCTGTTCATGGCTATTAAAGTTGCTGCTAGTGACCTTGGTGTACAAATGGTCTCTGTGCCACCAGATTACCCACTGTGCCATCTCCTCCGGAAGTGTGGACACAAGGGAGAGGTCCAGGAGCCGTCTTGTGACATGAGCATGCGCTAGGGCACCCGCCACTGGGGGCTTTTGTGGTTGGAGTGGGAACAATGTTTGAATGTGTGCATCTATGAAGGTGGAAAATTTCTCCAAATCTTCTGGCTTATATATGAAAGAAGCACACAACAGAATTTACACAAGTTCGACAATAATCCTAACAACTTGACATATTGACAAATACAAGTTGCAAAGACAAAATAATTGTTTTTAACCTACCAATAACAAACACTTTCAACCAACCATTCAAAAGAAAAATTGAATAATCCTTTATTTTTCTATGTAAAATAATATTATAAATGGTTTTTATGAATGAAGACGAGTCAACAATGTAGAAAAAGTATGAAGAGAAATTAGTTAATTAAAATATTCTCTTCTAGATTTTGTTTCATTAGATTTAATCAAGTTTGTATTTTCCTGTCCTTTCTTTACTCATTATTTACATAACTTGTCAATTTCATATCTACTTTTGAATTCACGAGTTTTTCTTTCTTCTTTTTCTTTTTTTTTTTGAGACAGGGTCTCGTTCTGTAGCTCAGGCTGGTCCTGAACTCACTTTACAGCCCAGGCTGGCCTTGGACTCACAGCAATCTTCCTGCCTCAGCATCCTGAGTGCTGGTATTACAGGCGTGCACTACCATGCCTCGCTTTATGTGGTGCTGGGGAATCAAACTCGGGGCCTTGCACTTGCTAGGCAAGCGTTTTAACTGCTGTGACATTCCTCCAGCCCCGTGATTCTGTATTCTAGCTCTTACAGAGACCTTCCCAAATTGCATCAGCCTCAGGCCCTAGGAACCCTGGGTCCTCTCCGGATAGTGGTCTTTGCAGGACAGCTGTCTAGAGCTAGGGACGCAACTTGTGAAAATGTGATTTAAAAAAATTCACTGTTTCAGTTCTCACCTTCCTCTTTCCCTTGGGAAGTCACATGGCTCTGATGAAGAGCTAATCCCAGTCCCTTGGTTCCCTGCTGCCATCCACTGTCCAGCATCACACGTGGAGCAGTAGACAGAAGGAAGCGCAAGACCAAAAGGGTCAGAGAAGGAGCAGATGTGACCCCTCAGGGTGCGGCACATATACCTTACAGACTTCAATTTTGTGTTCCTTTGAATAACCTTGGGATATGGAGAAATCACTCAAATTTTATTCAGGCCTCTGATATTTTCCTTACTGCCAAACACATACAGAAGCTAAATGTTGACAGTACATGGAGGAATAAGGGTGTAAGGAAATACTTTTTGTGTGTGTGCGACAGTTAGGGACCGAACCTCGGGCTGCATGCTGCAAGCCCTCTTCCACTGAACTTTGACCCTGAACATCTTAAGCTTTAATTAATTGCTTACGGGGGATTGCACTCCTGGCCTGCACTAAGCTACATCTCCTTTTTGTTTTATTAATTTTGAGACAGGGTCTCACTAAGTTGCCCAGCCTTGGCCTCCTGCCTCAGCTCCTGACTAGCTGGGATTACCGGTACGTATTGCCAAGCTCAAGTTCATGACACACCTTCAACGATCTTATTTATACAAATACTTGGGGGATGTTTCCAAAAATTATCATTCACTCTCAAGATTTATCCCCCCTGGAGATGGTTTTCCCTGTGTTTGTTTCAATCACTGTCATATTAAATGAATGGATGACTGGAAGATAACATGCAATGTTTTGATTATTGATGGAAAGACTGCATTGTCTTCACTGATGATTAAATACACCAGAAAAAAAGTTAATATATTTTGTGATAGTGTAGGCCTACAAAATAAATATTCTGAAACCTCACTTGGAAAGATAAAAACATGAAACCCACCAGTGTTTTAAGGTATATACAGAGTTCATGGCACATGCTTGTCATCTCAGCACTTGGGAGGCTGAGGCAGGAGGATTGTTGTTGAGTCCAAGGCCAGCCTGGGCTCCACATGAGTTCAGGACCAGCCTGGGTTGTAGAGTGAGACCCTCTTTTTTTTTTTTTTTAAGTTCACACTCAATATGGCCATTGAAGAGGTTATGTTAACTTGAGGAAATTAGGAACCACACCTCAAATAGGATTAGGGTTTGGGAACCACGCCTAGATTGGGAATTGAGAACCAACCTGGATTTGAGTGTGATATGTGACCAGCCAATGAGGGAAGAGCACCCACCCGGATGTGGCAGGGCCAACTGGAACTCCAACAGTATAAAAGGAAGGAAGAAGGAAGATTGTCGCTGGTTCTTCCTCTGGGAAAGCTCTCGCCTTCGTGATCGTCTACAGACACTGACTTGCTACACATCACAGATCTTCAGCACAGATTTGCTCCAGTCTCAACTTCTGCCTGTCTGCCCGTCGCTGCTCTTCAGTCACTGATCTTCAGACGTTGGTCTTCACCCGAGATCTACAGCATATTCTCACCTCACCGGCTGTCCTGCAGTCGGGTGGATGGGAGATCTACTTCACGGCTGAGCAGCCATCTTGGACTATCTCTATCCTTGTATTTGTAAGCCTTCCTAAGAGATCCTTTTGTGATAAAATCTGTAAATTCTGTCTTTTGAAAGAACCCAAACTGATACACTCGATGTATATTAAAGTCAGCAGAGGGAAGTGAGGAAAACACTACAATTATGAAGACTGGCTTTCCATCCTCTTATGCTTGGGGATCTTTCTACAAATTCTCTATTCAGGCTGAAGGGCATTTTCACGTCTTTGTCAAACTTGAATGTCTAGAAGGAGGAATGTCAGCTTTCACTGTTGAAGAGTTTAAAAAGGGGAACAGGTGACACTCTGAGCAGAAATCATATTGGAAACTGAAAAATAGAACTTCAACACCAAAACAGACCATTTTCTTGCGTTTTGTCTGAACCCATCTGAAATCGGCCCTTGTCCTCTTTTTTGGTGCAGGTGCAGTCATGTTCATGTTTTGCAGTCTACATGCACCCTGCCACCATCCCCCACTGTCACCCCTTCTTTCCAAGATTTCTGTCCACAACATTCCTCTATTTTTTCTCTCCTTATCATCACTCTGATTTTTTTTATTATTTTTTTATTTTTGGCACTGGGGATTGAACTCAGGGCCTTTGCACCAAACTACATCCCCAGTCCCTTTTTATTGTTTATTTGAGATAGAGCCTTGCTAAGTGGCCCAGGCTGGGCTCGAACTTAGGATCCTCCTGCCTCAGCTTCCCAGAGTGTTAGGATTATAGGCGTATGCCACCATGCCTGGCTGATTTTCATTCTTCTTATTAAAACTTGGATACATGATTCTAAGTAGAAATCAAGATTTCCCTAATTAGTCTTCTCAAATACTTTGCTTGGTTTGTATGTCTTGCGTGACAACCCATAATACAAATGAGAAATCCTCACACAGTACAGGCACTGCACAGACAGGGGAGGCCATGCGGCCAGGGCCCCCCTTCATTACTGGCCAATGCTGAGGAGACACCCCACAGGCCAGACTGCTGAGTTGGAATGCCAAGACAATAATTTCAGGGGTATGATACTCTAGAAATGGACAGAAAAAAAACATATTTCTGCATTGCTTAAAAATGACTGAGTTGGACCTATATGTATGATGATATAGGTGAACCAAAGTGGATTCAGAATGGTAACATTTACTACAAGGAACGGACCACGTGAGCGAGGATTAGTTTTAGTAAAGTCCAACCCCAGCGCCTGGAACAGCTCCAGGACAGAGCAGCACTTAGACATGGGTGGATCATCCAATTAGTGTGTATATTTCTTATATGTAAGAAATAAATATACTACGTATTTGTAGATTAGATATTTATATAATTTAAAATAATATATAATTAATTTGTTGGTATAGCATGCATATAAAATGTATGAAGTGTAAATGAATATACGTTTGTTCACATATATTTATATGATTTATATCATTATGCACATAAGTTAATTATGCATTTTAAAACAATGTGTCATTTGAATAGAAGTGAATACATAATAATGAAATAGAGGAAGCTGCCTCCTATCCACATTTATTTCTGGGGAAGTGAGAGAGAACCAAGAAACTGGGTGGGCTGTGAAAGGCAACTGTGTTGTTTGTAAGGTTTTTACTTTTCAAATGGAAAATACTGGAAGTATTACTTGGGAAACTAAAGATAAAGCTTCCTACACCATTCGTCTTGCTAAGTTATTAATATATGGATGCATTTTCTCCTGCAGCTCAGAGTAATCTTACAAAATCCTTATACTGTCTTCAGGTGGCAAACTTGGGCTGTCTGTCCGACACACTCCGCAGATTCCTTCTGAGTCTCTTCCCCAGCAGCTGCAGACTGGGTCTGGCCATGCTCTCTCCTGACCTCTCCAGGGACTTCCAGTTGAATCACTGCTGTACCCGACATGGAGGGGCCCTCAGTGTCTCCAGAGGAAGGTGCAAGAAGCAACATTTGGCCCTGTTTTCTCCCACGCTGTGCCCTTGTTCTTGTCCCACCGGCGGGTGCTCCTGCTTTCTAGGCCTCTGGCAAACCTACCGTAGTGATGAACGCGGGATGTAGCCAGTGTTTCCTCAGATTCCTCTGCTTGCCACAGCCCACAGACCACAGCCCAGAAAGCTGACCGAAGAAACACACTGCGGACGCAAAGCAGCTCTTTCTGGCTTAGCTTCGCCCCAATCCCAGTTCAGTGTTAGAATGGAATGAACTCAGGGCCTTCACAGTGAGCTATATCCTGGGCCCTTTGAATTTTTTTTATTATATATTTTTAAGATCTAGGAACAAAGGACAGACGGATAAAAGCTCCCACTTTCTGGGAGGGGACTGAAGTGGGTTAAATTTTTTTATTTACTTTTTAAAAACTTTATGTATATTTTAAAACTTTGAGACAGGCTCTCACTAAGTTGTTAAATTGCCCAAACTGGGCTGGAAATTGCAATTTGCAATCCTCCTGCCTCAGCCTCCCAGAGTGCTGGGATTACAAGCATGCATCACCTTGCCTGGCTCAGTTTAGCTTTTTAAGATGTTTATCTCAACTCTTGTTTAGGCGTGATTGCAAACGCAGGGGAGAAGAGGCGTGTTTTGGGGAGTGCACCTGCAGCCCCCACAGCAGGACTGCACGGTCAGGGTCGGGGTCAGCGGGGAGAGCCACAGAGGACTGAGGAGGAGTTGGAAAGGGCTGCGGCAGGCTAGGTGAGCAGGAACTCGAAGGCTGAAGGGCAGTCCTTGTCTCGGACTCACAGATGCCACCTACAGCACTGTCACCTGCCTCCACTGGGAGAAGAATAAGGTCTGAGGTTGGTGTTAATCTCGGTAAAACAAAAACATCCCACCGAAATGGCTAATTGAACATGGAGGCAATGAGTCCGGGATAACGAGGTCCTGCGGGTCCTATTTGCTAATGGCAAGAATTGATTACCTCACAGTGGGTATGTAATTCAAGTGGAGAGGGGTAATGAGGAGTGAAGTTATAAAATGAATACAATAATCAATTAGATTTTATTTCTGCCTTAAAAATTTAAGAAGAGCCTATCTGCTGCATAGCCGAACCCACACAGTTGTTTAGCAGGGCTTGGTGAGTTCAGACAGCCACACACTGCTAAATCCTGCCTACTGCCCTGTGCAACATTTTCAGAAAACTATCTCCGGCTTTGGTGGGTAAAATCGCAAATAACCTACATCAGGCAGAGCGTTGCTCTTCCAGTATCTCAGCACTCCCAGCGCTGTTCTGGTCCTGCTCGTGTTTACAGAACAAATTGGGCCAAAGGCATTCATCGAGACCACAGGGGCAAGAGAAATGCAGAGCCCTCAGCAGGCACTGGGCCTAACGCAGTAGGAAAAGGACTGTTATCTAGCCTAGGAATCAGCAGATCGACCTTTTAGATAGCTCTGGATCAGTGGGCATAGCAAGGTGAAACAGCTGGTGTACACACGTGTGCACTGTGTGGGCCTGTGGGGGCTGTGTGTACTGGGTGTCCTGCAGCCTCGCACAGCTCTGGTGGAAGTGATCTATCTGGTCACTTCCCTACTTGAGCTAAGTGATAGGTACTGCTGGCTGATACGTAAGAAGGGTCAGCTGCTCTTTTTCATGTCATAGCGTGGGTTATAAAATACCGAGAAGGCACATTTCATGGAGAGTTTTACTGTAATATGAAAGTAACTGAGCAACACAGGGCCTAAAATAAGGAGTACTATGTCACAACTTGTTAAAAGGACATGCCAGGTGTTAGTTTGTGATCGCTACTATAAATGTCTTGAAAGATCCCATGTATAAGTTCAAAGACCGGGGGGTGCCTGAATACTTCCTAGAGCGCTGTTTGGTAGTAGGCCCAGGGCGAGGTACGTGGTACGGGGTGCTGCTGAAATGACCACTGTCTGACACCTACTGAATCGGTGGGTGAGGTCATTCACAGGCTGCACAATGTCACTTAAACCATTCAGATGGTAAATATAGAGGTTGTAGAGAAATAAACTTCCTAAAAAGAGATACGTATTTGTTTCAATGGCAAGAGTGCAGGAGGAAATCCCATCACCTGGAAACTCAAGGTAGCTTTGAGTTGTTTTTTTTTTTTTTTTTTTTATCATGCAGTAAAGATGGGAAGACAACAGGATCACCTGTTAACTTCACGAAGGCATCTGACAACATGCATGAGCTAACTCTGGGGGACATGAAGTCTGGCTGCCTGGTGGAGTTAGGGGCACTTTTTGCCTAGCCTGACTATGAGGCTGGTCATAGAGAGGAGAGGTAGTGGAATAAAATAACATACATATTTATATTTTGCTTGTCAGCCTGAAGAAACTTTGGAATATTTCTGAGCATCTGAAAAACTTCCAGTGGAGGAGGCCGCATTATTGATGAGTCTTGGTTATATAATTTACTTTCAGAAATAATCACATAGCACTAGGAGGACACTCACAACAAGATATTAAATTTACTATTCTATGGTGTGAACCAGTCCTAGGCATTGACAATAAATCTTAAGAATAAATAGTATAGGAGAATTCTACACGTAACATAAGTGTTTGTGGGTAACACTGCGTGGCACTTTTTATTAAACAGAGGTCTCAGGACCCCAGGCTTCCTGTGAGACGTGCACAGGGATAAGGAGAAGCCTGAGGAATGGCAAGTAATCTAATGGCTCTGTTAGATTCAGAAACCTGGAATTCTGCCAGGCTAGAAAGAAACAGATGAGAGAAACAGGCCCAAGGCTTCAGTGTTTGGTGCTAATATGACACGAAGATCAACTCCACCCCCTCCTCCTTACTGCCACCCCTCTCCCTAAAACAAAGACCTGCAGTGAGTGTGTGTGCTGATATTTGCACAGAGACCTCACTGTCCCTCTTCTGGGGCAAGTTCCTCAGGGCCACTTGTGGATTTCTACTATAAAGCAATATCACAAACAGCCAGACCAGGAGTAGGGCCACCAGATAAGTGACAAGATTCCCAATTACACTTGAACTTCAGATAGTCAATATAATGCTTTTTTGGTAGTATAAATATGTCCCAAATATTGCATGGGACCTGCTAAAACATAAAATTTGTTTATCTGAAATTAAATTTTAACTGACTGTCCTCTATTTTATTTTTTGAAAAATCTAGTGGCTCAGCTAGCATGCACTGCCTGCCCAACAGTGTCCGAACAGAGCTTGACACACACATAATTCCAAAGGCTCCAGATATTCAGAAAAGGGACGGCTGCAGGATGCTTAAGATGTCTCTCATCTCTAAGGTGAAGCAGAATAACCAAAAGCAAAGCACACAATCGGTTTACTACAACTCAGCCTTGACAACTGTCACCCAACCGACCAGCAGAGAACCAGGGAGTGAAGACCCAGCACAGCCTGAAGCCCAGCGGGCACATGTGAAGTCATGTTTTTCAGCAAAGCCTTCTGGCTGAGGGAGGTGAGGACACAGGGTTACAGGAGACAGAGGGCTCTCCAAACACGACCGAGGTCCTAATCAAAGTACAAAGTACTAGTTCAAGGTGGAGAGGGCTTGTTCCCAAAGTAGCCTGGTAGTCACACTCCTCCGCTCTCGCCCACATGCCAGCTGTGGTAAGCATAAGCAACATGCTCATATGCATACAAATGAAATATATCTAGCTGCAGTGGGGGGGTGGGGGGGCAATGAATCCTGGCTTGCATTTTCAGAGCAGGAGGCAGATGTTTTATAAAGGTTGTGTCTTATGCTATAAATAGAATCACAGACCAGCCATCAATTTAAAAAAAATATATTCCCCACCGAACACGCTAACAGCAACTGTTTTCATTTTTGTTGGTATGAATCCCAGAATATCATATTTGATAAAGGAAGTGCTGCTGGAGTTCCCACATTCCAAGGGGAGGCAGGTGCAGTCGCTCAGTGTAATGACCGTCTTTCATCACAGGATGAAACCCTGCGGCCACAGGGAGTCACAGAGTGCACCTTGACCGGTCGGGCGTGTTGGCGTCCTCAGCTCTATGTCTGACTGAGTCGCACAGAATTGCCTCCACTGAGTTCTGCCCCTTTGCTTTGGTGTCACTATATTACCACAGCAGGGGGCTTTGAACAGTGAGGACAGATTTAGGAGTGCCCAACTTAAGAAACAAATACTGGTTTATAAACATCTGACTGAGCAATGACCCGCCCCTGTCAAGCCAGAAGACAGCTGCCAGTGATGCAGGCCAGGCCCCCAGACAGTGTCCCCCCAGCTGCCAGAATACAGCGAGGGGCAAGGACTGCTGATCCCTTCCCATGCAAACCCAACAGGCCCTTAGTGCTCATCTAGTTGGCCACTCTGTGGTGCTGGAGCTCCTCACCACTCCCATCACCCTAAAACTCAACCTGCGCCCTGTTCCTGGGCTCTCTCTTCCTCTCTGCACCCTCATACCCCAGTCGCCCAACTCCATTGGGTCTTCAGCGTCAGCCGACTCCTGTGCATCAATATAGGGACCTACAGGTGCTCTACCTCTGTCCTTTTTTTTTTTTTTTTGTCTTTGCTGCGCATCTCCTTGGGTCACCTTATCCATCCTCAGTCAAACCAAATGCTTGCGACATCACACTGCCCTATGTGTCACATTTCTGTGCCTTTGCCTTGAGATGCTTCCTACGTCTCATTCCCCTTGCAATCCTCAACACCAGAGGTAATGCCTGGTACCCAGATTGAGTTCAATGCATTTTCATCAAATGAATTAATAGGAGCCACTAATCCTACAGTTAAGAAGAGTCTTGTGCTTCCAGAGTCTCCATGGTAGAATGTCTCAGAGTCCCTAATTCACCAAGAATGAGATAACTCCCACTCTCACAGAGTGAATACATGGCAAGAGAATAGTGTTTTGTTTCCAAAGTCTAACAATCTCTGAGGTGCGCACGCACGTGTGTGTGTGTGTGTAAAAGAGAGAGAGAGAGAGAGAGAGAGAGAGAGAGAGAGAGAGAGAGAGAGAGAGAGAGAGAGACTTCTGTTCCCTGCCAGGGTGGCAGAACTCGTGTTTTGGCATCCAGATAGGAATGCAGAACATACTTTATCATGAAAATGTTAAAATAGTGATTAGATTATGTAATTCCATAATGTATTCAGATTCATGGGTCATATTAATATAGAGTTACACTATGGGCAATACAGTTACATAATTCAGCTGAACTAGAAATTACTCTGGTGTTTTGGAAATCCTGAAAAACTACCTGTGGTGGATACTATGATGTAAGTGAATGAAAAATTTATTCTTCTAGCTTTCCAGCTCCGGGGAGTACACGAGAGGAAAGTCCTCACTGTCAACCCTGCTTGGGTTTAGCTTCAGCTAGGAGAAAGCTCCCTCCCCAAAAGCCAGGCTCCCGACAGGGCAGGCACATGTCCAGTGACTGGCCGTCACGAGGACAGACAGGCCATGTTGTCTTGCTCCAGCCCACGCAACTCTGCAAGGCCAGAAGAGCTCGAGAGCTCCTCGTCAGGCCAGCGGTGGCCTCTATCAGCTGATGAAGCAGCACTGCAGTTTATCTTTCCCTTCCTCCAAGTTGCGAGTCTGTCCTCTCTCACTCCTATGAGTGTGGGTTCCCAGGCCACACTCCAACACACACCCAGCCCAGGCTCTGCTCCCAGGGACACCAACCCGCTGTTATATGAGAAAATGCCACCTGAGCTCAAAATAACCAATGAACAGTGAATTTTTTGAATGCACCATTTAATAAAATGAGACTTAGCTATGTCTCGACTCAGTCTTAATGTTTATGATCTTTGATCTAGAGCCAAAAGATGCTCACACTCCCAGAAACAACATTTTTGAAAAATTTAACAAAATTTCTGTTGTTTGCTAACAAATCACTTAGGGTATTCCAGGATCCTAAGCACAGTCCCCTCTACCCGGCAGTGTTTGGAATGATTTTTTTTTTTTTTTTTTGAGACAGTGTCTTGTTATGTAGCCCAGGTTGGTCCTGAACTCACTTTGTAGCCTAGGATGGCCTTGGACTCACAGCAGTCCTCCTGCCTCAGCCTCCCCACTGCTGGGGTTACCACACCTGCCTTTATGTGGTCCTAGGTGGAATGAGCTTTGAACTCATATGCTTGGTCAGGAAACACCCAACTGACCTTACGAACATTACTGACTGTAAATACTGCCATCCACCCCAAACCTTAGGGCAAGGTGGGAGAAAAGGGATATAACTCTTTACAGCCAGGGGGAACAGCGGCCGCTCATCGGCAGCTCCCATCTGTTGGAGGTTCCAGGACAGTCCGCATGAATGCTGATGAAATAAACAAACAAGCAAAAAATCCACTAGCACTCCCTGGGCCTCTCCGGACCCCCCTCCCTGTTGGCTATGTTTTCCTGCACCTCCTTCCCATGCTGTTATCGGCAGACCTCACCTCCCCAGATTATTGGCCATGTGGATATCAACACGGTCCTTCTCTATTCATCCAACCCGTGTGTCACCTTGGGCAATTTTAATGTAAAAAAAAAAAAAAGATATCTGTTTAACCAAATTCTTTCCTGCCTCTTTGATATGTCTAGTTCTTTGAATTCTCCACAAGCTGAGAATCCATGTTTTCCCTCTGGACTGATGGTCGACTAGACCATCTCTTGCAGGAACCCTCAATCGTACAAACCCTTTTCCTGGAAGGTTTCTTATACTCTGTGTACCTATTTATCTCTCCCACTGGATTAAATATGTCAGAGGTGCTTATGGTGACTTCCAAAATATAGACTGTCAAGTGAAAAGCTGGGTGGTTCAGACTGGTACTGGTCTGTGGTGGCCTTCAGAAGATCAGGGGCTGGGAAGGATAAGAGAGAGCAGGGGCGGGGCCAGCGAAGCTCCACCTCCTGTCAGCATGATCCTATCAGGTTCCAATGCTGGTGCTGATGGATAGGAGGCGGAGCTTTGCTCCTACCATTTCAAAGCTGTTCTCCAACAACCTACTGCAGGACAAGGGCTCCCCATCTGTCTTCGGGAGAATGATCTTCAAGTAAAGTGGTCCCTAGTGTCAGAAAGGTTGGGGACCACTGCTTTAGAAAACAGGTTGTCCTTTATTTATGGCCTTTTAGATTTGAAGATCTTCTTGGGATTACAAAGACCACTAGAAGACTGGAATCTTTGGAAGAGGAAGAGCCTTGATTTTGGACCCAGAAGCAGAGATTTGTGTGCTCACTCATTCTTCTGTGTTCCCATTCTCTCTCCTTTCCTTTTCAGGTATTACTTATTCCTTTGTCTCATCTCTAGGTCTTTCAAGTAGGAAGGATGCAAAGGGGCCCTGGTCTGAGGTCATGTGCAGAGTAAACCTTGACTGGTGAGTACTGTGCTCCACAGAAGTGCAACGGAGCTATGGTGAAGGCAGTGGTTTGTTCACTGTTTCTTTAATCGCCTTTGTGGAAAAACAAGGACAAAAGCACAGTCATTTCCAAAAGATGGGGTGAAATGGATCATGAGGGATTGGAAAACAGGAGCTGGTGTTTGTGCCTGAGGCCTACACAAAGCAAGCTGAAAGGACTTCGGAAAAAAAAATCTGATTTTTATTCTTTTTCTCTGGTTGTTTTATGGGTAAGTTTTGTTTCCACTGAGTTTGCCTTGACCTCTGGGTATGTTAATATTTATAAACAATAGCTGCTCGTCTCAAGCGCAATCCTTTGAGCAACAGTAAAGCACACACTTAGAACTGACTCCAGGTCTGAAGTAACACCCCTGGATGCATCATTAGTGCGAGGAGCAGGAGGGAAGCTGGGAAGAGGTGGAAGAGCCGCTGCTGTCCTTTGTGCAACCAAGAGCTGTCATGGCCTCCCTCCACAGTATCTCTTCATGTCCCTCTCGTCTTCTACCTCTATTACTCTCACCCCAACCTAATTTATCTCCTAAACCACCTGGTTTCCAGTATATCTCTTCTCATCTTTAGCACCCAAAGAGTTCTTTCCAAAACATCTCCCCAGGGAACACTCTCGTCATACGCCAGTGATGCCACGGCTGCTTTGGCTGCCCCTTCACGACCCAGTGAAGCAGGTTCCATGGTGTGGCATGCAAAGACTTCCACTGCATGGTCCCACTTATTCAATGTGGTTCTGTAAGAAGTTAAACCCTGTGCAACTGACCGAGTTACAAAGCAAGGTTCCCAACGATTCCTCTATCGTCTCTCCCTCCTAGCAATTTCCCACTCATTTTCCAGCCTTATTTTTTCTGACTTCCTGTACACACCCAACACCCTAATGAAACAACTCCATCAACTTTCCACAGGTATTCTGGGTCTGCCTGTTCCCAAGCATTTGCTCACTTCCTCCTCCTTCTTATAAAGTTTTATTTTTAATCATATATTGGCAAATTATACTCATATATATTCACAAGTTACAAAGTGATGCTATGATTTATGATACAATGTAGAATAATTAATATATATATATATATATATATATATATCACTTCAAATAGTTCTCATTTTTCAGTGGTGGGAACATTTGAAATTTATTGTTCACCATTTGGCAGTGTACATTGTTATTTACATGATATTCATCATACTGTAACATATGTTTCAGAGTAAGAGAAAACCTACTCCTCCTCCTTTTTTCCTTTTGCCCATCATGTCTCCATCTGCCCACCCCTCGTCTCTGGCAACCACATTCTATTGTACTTCTTGAGTCTTTCATGGGTTTAGATTCCACATCTAAATGGGAATCACACAGTATTTCTTTCCAAGCTTGTTTTATTCCACTTAGCATAATGTTCTCCAATCCCATTTATGTTGTCCCAAATGACAAATTTTCTTCCTTTTTTCTTTTAAGATTGATTAGCATTATGGTTTGGTTCTAGAATGTCCCCCAAAGCCTCATGTATGTGGACACAGTAGAATAGCTATGGATCCATGTGCTGTTGGGAGGTGGGACTTGGCGAGAAGGGGCAGAACACTGGTACTTGACCTGGAAGGATGTTTGCTAGCTCTGTCTGCCCTTCTTCCTTCACTCACCTTTCTGTCAGCCATGCTGTGAAGAGCTTTTCTCCAACTAGACCTCTACCATGTGCTTCCACTGTTGTCAACCACCCATGAATGAACTATATTAGGCCTTGGGAAATTGCGAGCTAAAATAAATCTTTCTTCCCTTAAGTTGTGGATGTCAGGTGTTCTGTCCCAGTAACGAATAAGTAACTAAGACAGAAATTGGTACCAGAGAAGTGGGGTCATTGCTGTGGCTTTTACCTGTCTATGTGGTTTAGAAGCCTTTGGAATGCTTTGTGGGAGGAGTTTAGAAAGATTTGAAGATGCCGGCTAGAGAAGCCTTAGAATGTTGTGAGCTGAGACTCTGGTTGGAGCTCTGAAGACCAGCATATTGACAGAAGTGTGTATTGTAAAGGCCAGATTCACGGAGTTTCAGATGGGAAGGAGTACTTTCCTAGTAATTGGTACAGAAAGCAGCAGTGCTATGTTCTGGCAAAGACTGTGTCAGTATTTTGCCCTTGTCCAAAGACTATGAATGAAAATGAACTTAAGGGCAGTGGGTACTTAATATGGTGGAGGAAATCTTAAGACAATCCAATGTTCAGGCTGAGGCTTTTAGCCAGCTCTTCACTGAGAAGCTGGAGAAAATGGTAGGAGAGTACATGGTTGTTAAAGAGATTAGCATTACAAAGAAGCCAAGTACTCAGAATCATGGTTATAAAAAGGATGCCTTGAAGGCATCTCAAAAAAAAAAAAAATCAACAAGACCTGCCCTTTTTCATTCACTGAGAAGAGTACCCATGGCATTCTGTAGGACCAAAGAGGGAAGGGCTTGCTGAAATTTACCCAGCTATGATCTCAGAGGCCTCAGCACTGACTGCCCAATGGGGCCAGACAATTGTTCAAGCCGGTGGCAGACCCTGGCATCGTCCACATAGTGCTGATTTCACAGGCATGTAGAATGCAAGAGTTGTAGGCTTTCACTCAGACTTCAGAAGAAGGCCTTGGAAGCCAAGACCGAATGACCTTCAAAAACAAAATAGGCCAGGAACATGGGTTATCTACAGAGAAAGACCACAGACAATGAGTGGAGCCAGCCCAAAGGGGAAGCTATGAAGCTTGCAGCTGGAGGCAATGATGTAGGGGTGGGGCCACTCAAACTCTTTGGAACTCATATCTTGCCACAATTTATCCCCAGTGTTGGATCAGGAGCCACAGGACTTAACCTTTACCTTGTTGGGGTTAGAATGGAGTGGGAATATTTACCCTGTGCCACTATATGTCAGAAATGTTTAACTTTTATTTTCACAGTGGCTCACAACTAAGAGTTCACCTTGGGTCTCAGAAGAGACTTTGAACTTGGGCTTTTTAGCAGTGCTGGAACTGTTAAGACTTTGGCAATTCTTAGAGAAGGACTCTGCATTCTGCATAAGTGGACATGAGTCTTTTGGGGGCAAGGGGTGGAATGTTATGGTTTGGAACTGGAATGTCCCCCAAAAGTCTCAGGTATTGATTGAGGTGTTGTGGGATACCTATGAAACTATGTACTGTTGGGAGATGGGGCCTGGTTAGAAGGGTCAGAACCCTAAAACTTGGCCTGAAAGGATATATGCTAGCTCTTCACTTCCTTACTTATTTGGACTTTTTTTCTGACATGCTATGAAGATATTTTCTCTAACTAGACCATCATGTGCTTCCACCATTGCTGGCCACCCATGAATGGATGGTATGAGTCCTTCTGAAACTGTGAGCTAACATAAATATTTCCTCCCTTAACTTGTGAATTTCAGGTATTCTTTCCTAGCAATGAATAAGTGACTAAGACAACTAGTAATCTACTGTGTTTTGAAGGTGTTAAGGATGATCATCCCAAACATAGTGATCTGGTATACTGACTGAAGTGCGGCTGCAGAAAGGGTTGTGTAACCTGCATTTTCCTATACACGGCAGGGCATAAAGATCCCTGTGGGACATGGGCCCTCCCTTCTGGAAGGCAGACCTATCAGTGAGTCTCCTCAGAGCCAGAGAACAGACCTGTAGTTGGAGGAGGCTAGGGATTGTTGTTGCAATGGATTGAAATAAATAAACTCACTAAGTAGCCCATTACTCCCTCCATATATTCCTAGTGACTCCCCTAGAATCCATAGCTCCTAGTCAAATTCCTTTATCTTGCCATTTTTCACAAATTTATTATTCTTTATCTAAAATGTACAAAATTTTTCTTCTCTGGCCACATCTTCAGATTCACACTCCTTTTTAAGAATGTCTAGGTACATGTAAAAATTGATAAAATTTGATAATTTGTTTTGTGGTAATTTGGTTCCTAGATTCAGCCCAAATAACAACTATGGTGGGAAGATGTGATTATCCACCTACATGTTTATATATTACATTAAAAAATCCCTTTACCTGCTGGTGGATGGACACTTAGACTGATTCTGTATCTTGCAATTGTGAAGTGTTATGATGAACATGAGAATGCAGAAATCTGTTCGACAAACCGATCTCAAATCACTTAGGTCAATACCTAGAAGTGGGGTTGTTGGGTCATACAGTTATTCCAGCTTGAGTTTTTGAGAAGGCTCTGTACAGTCTTCCATAATGGCTGTACAAATGTACATTCCCACCAATGTATAAGGTTTTCCTACATCCTTGTCAACACTTTTTATTTTTCATCTTTTTGATAATAGTCACTTTGACAGGTTTGAGGTAATATGCCATTGTGATTTTATTTGCATTTCCCTAATGATTAGTGGTGTTTAATATTTTTTCATATTTATGCTGATGCATAAGAACAGTTAATATTTTATTTTATTTTTGTTTGAGACAGGTTCTCGCTGTATAGCCCACGGTGGTCCTGAACTCACTACAGAACCCAGGCTGGCCTTGGACTCACCGCAATCCTTCTGTCTCAGCCTCCCCAGTGCTGGGATTACAGGTGTGCGCCACCATGCCTGGTTTATGTATTGCTGGTGAACTGAACTCAGGCATTTAAAGCTTGCCTAAGCAGTTGCTAGGCAAGTGCTTTAACTGCTGAGCCATTCCTCCAGCTCCAAGTGTTAATATTTTAAAGTGCCCATCTTAGCCAAAATTATCTATAAATCAAATGTAATCGCTATCAAAATTCCAATGCCATTTTTCACAAATTCATGTAGAATCACAAAAAGCGCTAAAGAGAAAAGTAACCAGAACAAACTACACTGGAGTCATCATCACACTATCTGATTTCAAACTATACTACAAAACTATAGCAATTATTTTATTTATTTATTATTTTGTAAGTACTTGAGTTTTAAATTCTATAACAGATTAGAGATATGAGAGTTGGGGAATCAGTAAGCATCTATGTGCACCCCTTTTTCAGTGGGTCACCCCTTTCCTAGCTGACCATTGACTCTCTTTCTACCCTGTCATTCATATTGGGGCCTTTTTATGTCATTATTTTGTGTATTTCTTAAGAGGGACACCCGTCCATAGTCTGTCTTTTGTGTTTGGTCCATTTCACTAAGCATTATTGATTTAAGGTGGCCCCATTTTTGTTCAAAAGCTTCATATATGTTTTTCTTTATGGCTGCATAGTATTCCATTGTGTATAGGTACCACATCTTCTTTAACCATTCCTCTACTGACGGGCAGGTAGGTTGTTTCCAGGATTTGGCTATTATGAATTGTGCTGCTATAAACATGGATATGCATGTATCTTTTTGGCATGCTGACTTTATTTCTTTTGGGAACATGCCCAGTAGAGTAAGTAGTTGGATCAAATGGAATTTCTATTCTCAGATTTCTAAGGAATCTCCAGACTGCTTTCATAATGGCTGTACCAGCTTGCACTTCCACCAGCAGTGGAGCACAGTTCCTTTTGTTCTGCACCCTTACCCACAGTTGTTGTTTGTTGAGTTCTTGATGTAGACCATTCTCACTGGTGTGAGGTGAAACATCAACATTGTTTTTATTTGCATTTCCTTGATGGCCGATGAGGAAGAACACTTTTTCATATGCTTGCTGGCCATCTGTACTTCTGAGAAGCTTCTTTTCATTTCAGCTGCCCACTTCTTGATGGGACCATTTATTTTAGGGGGTTTTATGCTTTTGGGTTCTTTGTGTAGTCTAGATATTAATCCTTTGTTTAAAATGTTACTGGTGAAGATCTTTTCCCACTCTGTGGGTTGTGGGGTTGTGTTTTCACCCTGTTGATTGTTTCTTTTGGTGTGTAAAAGCTTTTTAGTTTAATCCAGTCCCATTTGTTGATTCTTGCTGAGATTTCTTGTTCAGTTGGTGATCTGTTCAGAAAAATCCTTTCCTGTCCCTATGTCTTCTAGGATTTTACCTATTTTGTCTTCCAGTAAATTCAGTGTTTCTGTTTTGATGTCCAGTTCTTCGATCCATTTTGATATGAGTTTAGTGTGTGGTGATAGATATGGGCCTAATTTCATTCTCCTGTGTGTGGTAATGCAGTTTTCCCAGCACTATTTGTTGAAGATGCTGTCTTTACTCCAGTGGATTGTTTTGACCCCTTTGTCAAAGATCACGTGAGTAAGGGTGTTTTGGTTTGTCTCAGTATCCTCAATTCTGTTCCACTGGTCCTCTTGTCTGTTCTTCTACCAGTACGATGTAGATTTAATCACTGTCGACTTGTAGTATTTTTTGAAGTCTGGCATTGTGATTCCTCCAGTTTTTCCCTTGTTACTCAGAATTTCTTTAGAGATGCTGGGTCTTTTTTTAGTTCCACATACATTTTAAAGTTGTTTTTTCTAGTTCTGTGAAGAATGTAGTTGATACTTTGACTAGTATTGCCTTGAATCTGTATAGTGGCTTTGGGAGTATGGCCATTTTGACAATATCAGTTCTTCCTATCCAGGAACATGAGATGTCTTTCCATTTTCTAAAGTCGTTTTCAATTTCTTTCTTTAGGACTATGCAATTTTCTTTGTATAGATCTCTCACCTCTTTGGTGACATATATTCCCAAGTATTTTATTTTATTTATTTTTTTGTTACTATTGTGAAGAGGGTTGTTTCCTTGGTTTCTTTCTCTTTGGATTCATTATAACTGTACAGGAATGCTATTGATTTGTGGGTATTGATTTTATAACCTGCTACTTTGCTAAATTTATTAGTTCTAAGAGTCTTTGGGTGGAATTTTTGGGTCTTCTATTTAGAGTATCATGTCATCTGCAAACAGGAATATCTTTACTTCTCTTCTGATTCACATTCCTTTTATTCCTTGCTCTTGCCTGATGGCCTATTGCCAAAATTTCAACTACTACGTTGAATAGTAGGGGTGACAGTGGGCATTCTTGTCTTGTTCCTGAATTTCGTGTGAATGCTTTCAGTCTTTCTCATTTAGGATTCTACTGGCTCAGGGATTGTTGTTAATAGCTCGAATCGTGTAGTGGTAGGGTCCCTCTATTCCTATTTGCTTCAGAAACTTTGTCATAAATAGATGTCAGATTTCATCAAATGCTTTTTCTGCATTTATTGAGATAATCACATGATTTTCATATTTAATCTGGTGTATTATATTTATTTTATTGATTTGTGTATGTTGAAATATTCCTGCATGTTTGGGATAAAGCCCATTTAGACACAGTGTATAATCTTCTTTATAATGTGCTGTATTCTGTTGGCAAGGATTTTATTGAGTAACTTTGCATCTATATTCATTAGGGATATTGTCCTGTAGTTTTCTTTTTTGGTTGGGTTTTTGTCTGGTTCTGGAATTAGTGTTATACTTGCTTAAAGAAATGATCTGGGCAGTTTTCCTTCCTTTTCAATTTCTTGAAAAAGTTTGGTGAGCACTGGTACTAAATCTTCCCTAGATTTTTTTATAGAATTCTGCTGGCAGTCCTTCAAGTCCTGGGCTATTCTTGGTTAGAAATGTTTTTATTACTTCCTCGATTTCACAGGTGAATATTGGCCTATTCAGATGTTTAATTTCTTCTTCTGTCAGTTTTGGTGGCTGACATATGTTTAGGGACTCATCCATTTCTTTTAGATTTTTTAATTTATTGGAGTATAAATTTTCAAAGTAACTTCTTATAATGCTTTGGATTTCCTTTTTATCTGTCATAATTTCACTTTTTTCATTCCTGATTGTATTGATGTAGGGTTTTTTTGGTGTGAATTTAGCAAGGGGTTCATCAATCTTACTTATCTCTCCAAAATATCAACTTTTTGGTGCATTTATCTTTTGTATTTTTTTAAAGTTTCTATTTCATTCATTTCTGCTCTGATCTTTTTCATTTCTTTCCTTCTGTTAGCTTTGAGGTTGGCTTGTTCTTGTTTTTCTAGGGCCCTGACTTGTGAGGTTAGATTGTTTATTTGGGTTTGCTCAGTTCTTTTTATGATGATAGGTTTGCCTTGATATGTCACTTGCTTTTTTTCCTCTTACAGTTTTTTATAATTCTCTCTTTGCTTTGTATTTCAGTGAGTTTTATTCTAATATGTCTAGGGGAGCTTCTGTTTGGTCATATCTAGTAGGTGTATGGTATTCCTCCATCACTTGCATGTCTATTTCATTTTCTATGTATAGGAAGCTTTCTCTTATGACTTCAGCAAATACATTTCTTAGTCCTTTAGTATAGATTTTCATTTTTTCTTGTGTTCCTATTCTGAGATTAAGTTTCTTTAAATCTTCTATAATTTGTAGCATTTCATTTCCGTTTGATGTTGAATTATTTCATGGTTGTTAACAGTATGGGCCACTCTTTTGTTCTTGTCCTCTAGATCAGAAATTCTCTCCTCATTTCGTGCCATTCTGTTCCCTAGACTCTCCACGGATGTTTTCATCTCCTGATGCTCTTCCTTTACCTTTTCATATTTTTGGAACTTCTTGTATTGACTTTCACAGCTCTGCTAGTTTCACATTTGTTTCCTCAATTGTTTACAATAACAATAACATGTCTTATGTAATTTATTGTTTTAATAAGCACTGTATTGTGTTCTTCCAGCACCTTAATTTTTTTCACAGTTTAGATATCTTGGATCTTCTTTTGGTTCTATCTGGTTCTCCCTTGGTGGGCTTGGGTCTTTCTGTGGCATCTTGTCCGCTTGTTTTCTCGTCTTGCTGTTGAGTGTTCCTCTGGGTTGCCATGTGCAATATGTTGACTGTGTCAGTGAGGTGGGATTCCTCTTTGGAGCTCACTTACTTCTTTCTTTCAGACCTGAAGGTCTGGGCATGGCTTCCTGGATGCCTCTGGGTTGGATGCTGTGGCAGGATGCCTCCTGTGTGCAGCAATGCTGAGTACCAATTGGGCTCAGTCATGCACATGATGAGGTGCTGGCAGGGGTCTTGGCATGGCTGCCAGGATGTTTCTGGATCCCTCCAGTGATGGTGGCGATTAGGCTCAGCTGTATGGAGTCTGGGTGCAGCTGCCTGGATGCCTGCGGCACACAGCAGAGATGGTTGCCAAGTAGACCCCACTGTGCTGGGTCTGAGGCGCAGGTAAGGGTCTAGGTCTGGCTATCTGGGTGTCTCTGTTGCAGTGATAGTTGTGTGGGCTCTGAGGTGTGGCCGGGGCATCTGGGTGTGGCTACCTGATGCCTCCAGCATTAGCAATGATGGGTACCAAGTAGGCCCAGTGACATGGGCTCTGAGTTGCAGGTGGGGGGGTCTGGGCACAGCTACCTGGATGCCTCTGGCACTTAGCAGTGACAACTTCCAAGTAGGCTATATCATATGAGCCCCGATGTGCAGGCAGGGATGTGGGTTCAGCTTCCTGTATGCCTCTGGAGTGCAGCAGTGATGGATGGAGGTAAGGCCCAGCCATGCAGACTCTGAGGTGCAGGCAGGGTTCTGGGGTCTATCTGATTCTTAACTATTGATGCTTAACAGTTCTACTTATGGGGGAAATGGAGTAGGTCGAGAGCAGACTATAATTAGAGGTTAGCTTCAGGTATCAACTAAAAAGCAGAAGAGTATTTATATGGTAGTGGGTAGCCTGTCAGTACTCCTACCCCAGACTGAAATTGCCAGGGAGGAGCACTGTAAGCAAGACTCAGATGAGATGAGGAGAGTTCAGAGAGAAGTGGGGAGAGGGTAGCTTCCAGATCATCTGAATGCTTTAGGATACAGCGCTCACAGAGTTAATAAAGACAGAGAGGAATTCAGCAACTATCTGACGTAGAGAGAGGAGTTGGAAGGAAAGGAGAAGGGAACATAAAAAGGAGAGAAGAAAAAAGAAAACAAGCAGAAACCTAGAAAAAGTTTACCAAAAAAAAGTCTGAGGGGGAAAAAGGATTAAAAAAGGAAAAGAAAAGAAAAAAATCAAAGAAGAAAAGAACTACAACAAAAAGGACAAAAACAGAACAGAACCAAAGGGATGAAAGAAAAGAAAGAAATAAAGACAAAAAAGAGAAAAAAGAGAAAAAGAAAAAAAATTAAAAAGAACAAAGAAAGGAAAACAGGAAAAAAGAAAAGAAAAAAAGAAAAAGTAAAAAAGAAAAGGAAAGAAAACTTGATCAGTTACTAGAAAGAGAAGGAGCCGAACCTAAAGAGACAAATCATAAACCAAAACACAACATCACAACAACATCACAACTTTCTCAGCAGGCAATGACTCTGGGTAGGGAGACCTGAGCCTAAGTTCACAAGAAGTGACGGCAGTGGGTGGGAGACCTGGGCTAAGTCCGTGGTGAGTGAAGGTGGCGAGTGGGAGACCCTGGCCTAGATCTCTGGCAGTGATGGCTATGGGCTGGAAGGCCTAGGCCTATGTCTACTGCAAGTGATGGTGACAGGAAGAGAGGCCCTGGCCCCACAACAAGCTATGGCTATGGGCAGGGAGACTGGCTCTAGATCCACTGGGAGTGATGGTTATTGGCGTGGAGATACCAGCCCAAGTCTGCAGTGGGTAACTGGCAGGTGGGAGTGAGACTTGGGCCTACCTCCTCAGGGTGAGATGATGGTGGTCAGGGAGACCAGGGCCTAACTCCACAGCAAGTTCAAAACCATAGAAATTAAAACAGCACTGTATGCACATAAATAGACCCATCCACCAAGAAAACAGAATAGAATCCAGAAAGGAGCTCACACATGTATGGTGAGACAAGGCGTCAAGAATTGGAAAGAAGAAATCTTTAGTAAGTGGATTTTATATCTAAAGAAGGAAACTGGGCCTTTATGTTAATTATACACAAAAACCCCCTCAAAATGGATTAAAGATTTAAGTGAAAGACCTGAAACTTTAAAACCACTGGAAGAAAACCTGAAGGTAAATCACATGAGATTGGTCCGGGCCATAATTTTTTAGATTTGACACCAAATGTTCAGATGATGAAACCAAAAGGAGGCAAATGTGACTTTATCAAAATAAAAGCTTCTTATACACACATACACACCCCAGGGTGAAGAAAAAATATCTATGGATTGGGAGAAAATACTTGCAAGCAATTCTTCTGATAAGACATTAATAGTCAAAATATATATAGAACTAAAAAAAGACCCTATATAGAAAACTAAATAATCTGATTTAAGAATGGGCAATGGACTTGAGTGGATTCTCTTGAAAGACGACGAACACACGTTCTCATTATTCTTTAAGACTGAATGTTCCTCCATCCATCTTCGAATGTCCAAGTTTTTCCAAGGCTTCAAGTCCTAATTTCCATGTCACCTGCTCTGTAGTATTCTCTACCACTGATTTGAGTTTCCACAACACATCTTCTAGGGTCTGTTTACAGCAGTTGTTAGCTTGTTTTTCCTTCTCCTGGGTACACATCCAGCCTCCACTATTTGTTTATGTGTGAGCTTCTGAGGTCGGAGATCATTTCTAGCTCACCTTAGTCCAGCCAGTACATTCACCCTAGGCCCTTCCACATACACTGGGGGTTTGATAAACGCTCGTGGAGTATGAGAACAGGGTATGGTGCCTCTGGGCTGTGCTCTGGCTTCTAACTCACTCTCCACTCCACCTTTTCATGGTGCTGAGGATGGAACCCATAACCTCACAGGTGCCAGGAAGTAAGCGCTCCACTGCTCTAAAATTCCAGGAACATCACCTGTGATGATAGACCTTGGTTGGTATCTCAAACAGTTAAGAGGTATAGTGAGTCATGGGCCTGTGGAGTACTGACTGGTTTCAGGTGACTGGAAAGGAGTCAGAGAACTAAAACAGAAAAGTAAAAACAGGAAAAACTCCCGCCCAACCCAACCTTAAAACTCTTCTTATTTTAAAGAGAACAATATGACTCTTTTCCAGCTGTGGAGCTGAACAATCCCCTCTTATTTCAAAGAAACCAAAACAGACATTTAACCTCCAAAACAACAACAAAGAGTCCCAGAGCCCCAGACCCTTCCTTGCCTTGGCAGGCAGCTCGCACAACACCCCTGCGGGGCTGTCCAGTGAACCACAGCTCGGTTTCATTTTCTAATGTGAAGGAACTTGTTTCAGCATAAAGCAGAGGTGGACAGAAGAGGGGGAGGGCTGTGGGAGGGCAGAGCGCTTCTCGACAGTTTCAGAGATGGTCAGATTTACTTGCTCTCCGTGTTAGAAACTGCCTAGGGATGGTTTGTGGAAACATGACAATGTCAATATCTACGTGAGGCAGAAAGAGCTTCCAAATGACAGGCTTATTAATTTTTCTGTATTTGTTTTAGTTTACATAAGCTCCCCATATAAAACATCTAAAACATCACAATAATAGAAGTCTAATCTGCTCCTTGATTCTTAAACATTGTAATCAACCACTCCATTACCTGTTGCTCTGTAGCATTAATTTGTCCACAGCAATTTTTGTTCTATTTGTAGTTTTCGCAAAAACAAACAAATCCACTCCCCATCTATCCTTCATCCAAATGGTTAGATCACTATCAGTCCATTTCTGAGCCTACCCCGACTCAAAGTTATCACTAGAACTATAGCCAATGACATTCAAAACAACTCAAAAACCCTTTCAAATACAAGGCTCGTCTCCAAAACCTTTACCTCATTTGTGTTTGAACTTTACTAACAATTTCCATTATTTCTTCAACAATTTCCTATTCATTCTCCAAACAAAACTGTGATCTGTCTTGATAGCATTACATTATCAAGGGAGGAAAAGAGTTACTGAAAAAGTTGACTGTAATTATAAAGGGAGAGAGAGTATGAGATGCTGTGAGGAGAATGAAGGAAGAGAAGGGTGAGGGTGTGGACAAGAAGAAGTAGGAATAGAAAGGATCTGAGCCAGGTCCAATGGTGCAGGCCTGTATTCCCATGGCTCTGGGAAACTGAGGCAGGAGGATCACAAGTTTGGCTCAGCCTTGGCAAGTTAGTGAGATTCTGTTTCAAAATCAAAAATAAAAATGGGTTGGGAATATACCTCAGTGTGAGGGCTCTGGGTTCCATCCCCAGCACTACACACACACACACACACACACACACGAAAAAGAAAAGAAAGAGACTAAGAAAGAAAGGAAAATATTTGGTGCACATCAAGGGTAGGCATTGATACTGGAGGCCATTTCCACATGGGAAGGATAGTGTATATCTGTGGGGAAGACCAGAAAACGGAGCTCCTTCCTTCACGCACCGTGGGGCCCTCACACTGGTGCTGACCATGACCTTCATGTCAAGAGTGTAGGGGCAGAAAGGTGTGCTACTTTCCTCATCTATCAGAGGGTCATAATAACACCCCCATCCCATAACAAGTGAAAGATTAACAAAAGAAAACCACAGTATATTTACTTAGTCAAAGTTTTGTGTGACAAAGGAGCATTCAGAATGAAGACCCAAAGACCTGGAAAACTGTGTTTTTATGCTTAGGGTCCACGACAGCTATGTAAAAATGTGGTTGGGTCAAAAAGCTGATGTGATGGAACAGACTGTAGGGAGCAGGCTAGTGGAGCCCATCTATTTAGCTCTGTCCTGGCCCCTCTGTGTGACACTGTTCCCACCCAGGGCAGGGGGGTAGGATTACTTCTGGAATGAGGGTTTAAGAATTCACCACAAAACTAGGAGAGTCAGAGGATTTCCATGTTTCTAGGTTCTATGGCTGGCTTGAATAGAGAAAGCTCTGGTTTCTATGGCCTGCCTTATGGGAAAAAGGACAGTAGGAGGAAGAGAGCAGGGGAAGCCCAGAAAGAGTGTTCTTCTGGGTCCCCTACAATGTCCTTTAGGTCAGAAGCTCAGCATGCTCAAGTGTGACACTTTGGATATCATTTTCTGAGCCCCAACATCAGAGACTCCAATGCTGTGTTCTCAGGAGCCAGCAGTGCTAACTGTCGTGAGGCCCAGGGGATGCTCGCTATTCCTCCTCCCTGTGTTGGGCCTCACCAGTCACCCAGAGATCAGGGGGCTGATCCTCAACCTTCCACTCCACATCCAGTGAAACCCAGTCCACTCAACTTCCTCAGCGCCTCTCTTGTCTTCCTTGCTCTTTGGCCTGGACTACTGCCAGGGCCAGGGCTTCTGGTCAGACTTTCAGTTTTCTTGGTCACATGATCTTAGTGCAGTCTCCTGCACATGTCCATCGGCTGTCTTCCCAGACTTACTCCCTGGATGCCAATGAAGCCTGGCTTTTTCAATTCCCCAAATGTTCCTTTCCAGTGAAAATGTCTTCAAAGCTACTCAGACAACTGCTTCACTCTGCTTACCAAATTCCTCCCACTCTCACGTTTATCCTCATCCCCTTTCTGGATGTCCCTGGTCTTACCTAGAGGTAAGCTCCTAGTGTGTACCCCTCCAGTGGTGAAGAGGGATAAACATGCAATCAATTGTTGTGTGGCTCTTCTCTCTGCCTTCTGTTAAGTATTTTGAAGTCAGAGGTTATGTTTGCCTACATATGTGCTCATTTGCAATATGGGATGAAGCAATTTATACGAAAAGGATGAAGTGAATTCAGTAAGAAAGCATAACATGGCAACTGGGTGAACGAAGTTATTTAAGCTCTGACTGTAAAAAAATAATTAATTTGTACATAGACAAATTATGAATGAACACTGTAAGCACCTGCTGAATGAAAGCGGAATGAGTACATAGAATTCCCCAATTCAGGCAGCCTCCCCATTTTCCCCAATCAGCTGTTATCCATAACAGAATTCAGCAAAACTATAGTCACAAAGAGAAATCAATGATTTTCACTCTCTGCTGCCACTGGGTTTAATCGAAAAAGCAGCATTTTCACCTTCCTGGCATTCTGAATTCATTCTACTGTGTTGTTGAAGAACTATTCAAGGTAAGGAGATGAGAAATTAAGAGACACACAAATGTAATATCACCAATTATACCTCCCCACATCTTACTGCTGTCCGTGTTAACTGACAAAGAACTGTGCCCTCTACCTTTTCTCAGGCTACAACCTTTAGAAAGCCAGCCATGTCAAAGAGTTTATCCCAGCAAATGTTTACACAGAAAATGTCGACTTTTTTCTCAAAAAGAGAGAGCCCTGTACCCCTTATCCCAGTACACAGCATACTTCAGATTCCTCAGTGTCCAGGGCAAGGCCTCAGTCACCTGCTTACCCATCATGCATGCTGCCTAACAAGGAACAATGTACCCAACAGGCCTGGGGTTCTAATGAGTTCTGTAGGAGTGGTACTGAAACATATAGACAGAAAACTAGAAAAAGGGAAGGTGCTTTTGAGTAGGCCCAGCCCTGTCAGATACTGTTATTCAGGCCACTCTGTGCCAATAACCCATTTGGATTTAGAAAGAACACAGTGCCATCGTGTCAGTAGTTCTACAACTGACCTTCTTGCCCTCAAATCGGAGGAGGGTGTTTCATCCGTTTCTCTAGAACTAACTTTTCTATCCTTGCCCTGGACTCATCACGCTCCACCTCTGAATGCTGTGAAAATTCATACTTAGATCACCTCAGCTCAGTCATTAATTAACTTGAGAAGTTGGTATTTAACTTAAAATAACTCTAACAAATATATTGTTAGATACTTCATCCTTGGACACTTTAAGCTGAAGGATACTATATTGAAATTAAGAAGAAAGCTGGAGATTTAGTGAACTGACCTGTCTTCTTGTACAGCAAACTGGACCTGCTTCTGGAAGTGCTGGAGTCCAGGGCCTGTGCGGGGGCTGAGGACAGCAACGTCTTCTGACCTTGCTGTGGGCTCCAAACTGGGAAGGATGGGCTCTGGGAGAGGATGACTTCACTTCTATCCATGCTAGATAACTGAAGCGCATCCTGAGCTTTCTTCTTTTCTTTTTTCAACATGTTGACCAGAATATCTTAAATTTGACTTAAGGATTCAGTGACTCACATTAGATTATAGTGATCAAAGCACAAGGGCTCCTAATGTAATTAAAATCCCCAGTAATAATTGCTACTGAACGTATGGTAAATACTGAAAAAGGATTTTTTAAAACTTCCCCAAAGTCCTACATATAGTTGTGGACAATTTAGGAGGCTACCAGCCTTGCACCAGGGCACTACTATATGAAAACAGAGTGGATTTATGTGAAGAAGATGGTGTCCAAAAAGGAGTCCTGCTCCTCACAAGATCATCCAAAAAGTTGAGATACAGTTAAAAAAAAAAAAAAGTACTCAACTCAGTTTGGAAAGGGAGGGGAGTTTCAGGAACTGAATGGAGGCCATGGGAAGCTTAGAAACGCTGAAGAAGCATCAGAGACTGCAGAACAGGCCAGCTGAGGAAACAGCCCCAGGCCACCTGGCAAGGCAGTGAGCAGCCCAGAGCCACGATGGGAGCAATAAAATCCTAGGAAGACAAGACAACAGGACACATGCAGAGACGCCTGACTCCCCAGAAGCTAATGTCATAGGCCCTGAATAGCAGAACTTACAGGAAAGAAAGTTAAAATAAAAAGTGGACTGTTGCAGTTTGGATCTGAAGTGTCTCTGAAAAGCCTCATGTACCCATGGATACTGTGTACTGTTACAGGGGTGGGACCCGGCTGGAAGGGACAGATGCTTAGGACTTGACCTGGAGTGGTGTGTGCTGGTTCCACCCTGCCTCCCAGACTTGTCTGTATTCTGTCATGCTGTAAGGACCTCTGGCTTTGGCTCTGGCTCCAGCCCTTGGATCTGGCCCCAGCCCCACCAGGTGATTCTACCATTTTCCATCTGCCCACCCATGAATGGATGGTGACCTTCTGAAACTGTGAGATAAAACAATTTTTTTCTTCCTTTCTATAGTTGTGGATATTGGTTATTTTGCATCAGCAATGAAAAAGTAACTAAGACATGGACCAAATAATCAATCAATTCAAAGAAGATATACTTTAATGTACACAAGAAATGACTATTGAGCTTAAAAAGGGAATTTACTAAACATATAATATATTAATGGATAAAAAGTTACTGAGTTTATACAAGACCCAAGAAGTTGTCTGAGATAAACAAGGCAATGAAAGATATGATGGAACACTTTGGTAGAGAAGTGGAAGAGTATGAAAAATTCATTTGAAACCAAGGGAAGCTGGCCCAAACACTGTGAGGACAGAGAATCAGACTTTGAAAACAAGGGTGACAAATTAATGCTGCCTTCAAGGATTACTCCAAAACAGCACGTGAGCAAGGTAGCTGGACATAATGGTCGCTGGATGACTTAAAGAGAACCAGCCTCAGAATTCTCACTGTGAAAACTTGAAAAACAATCCTTAAATTCATATGGAACCCAAAGAGATCCAGCATAGCCAAAGAAATCCTGAGTAATAACAAAAAAGCAGACATCAGGTTATAGTACAAAGTAAGACACCAAGTTATATTACAAAGCAATGGTGTTAAAGAAAAAAAAAAAAAAACCTACATGGTACTCACACTAAAACAGACCAGTTGACCAATGGAACTGAGGATACAGGGACGACCTCAAGTATCTTCAGTTACCTGATATTTGACCAAGGAGCCAAAAACACACACTGGAAAAGGATACCCTCTTCAACAAATTGTGCTGAGAGAATTGATTATAGACATGCAGAAAAATGAATCTATATATACACATATCACAGGTACCAAAATTAAATCCATGTGGATTAATGACCTAGATATTAAGATGGAAACATTGAAACTTCTGGAGGATAACATAGGCAAAAATATAGAAGACGGGCAAGGGCTTTTTAAATAGGACACTTGATGCAAAAGAAGTAGTCCCTAGAATCAACAAATAGGATTATATCAAATTAAAATATTTCTTCATGGCAAAAGACACTATCAACAGAAGGAAGACAGCAGCTTAAAGTCCTACAGAAACAAAAACAAGCCAAACCTAAAAGCTGTAGAAGGAAAGGTGTAAGGATCAGAGGAGAGATTAGCGAAATTGAAACTAACAAAAATATGTAAGACCAATGAGTCCAAGAGCTAGTTCTTAAAAAGAATAAATAGTATTGATAAACCACTAGCCAAACTCTCCCCCCAAAAGAAGGAGGAACTCATATCACTGCAGTTAGAAATGAAAAATGTGAAATCACAACAGAAACTGTTGAAATCCAGAGGATTATAAGAAACCATTTTGAAAACTTATTTTCCAATAAATTTGAGAACCTAGAGGAAATAGATGAATTTCTAGACACATATGAGTTATCAAATTCGAACCAAAAAGATAGATATAAAAACCCTGAATAGACTAATAACCAGGGATGAAATAAAAGTAGTTATAAAGGGTTTACCAACAAAGGAAAGCCCAGGATCTGATGGACTCACTGCAGCATTTCATCAGAACTTCAGGGAAGAACTAGTGCCAATTCTTCTCAAAAATTTCCATAAATTTGGAAAAAGAAGGAACACTGCCAAATTCTTTCCTGGAAGCTAGTATTCCCTTGATCCTAAAACCAGATAAAGATCTAACAAAAAAAGAGAAAACTACAGGCCAATTTCCTTACCAAACACAGATGCCAAAATCCTTAATAAGAGACCTTGCAAACAGAATGCAACAAATTATTAAGAACACCATACACCATGACCAAGTTGGCTTCATTTGAGGGGTGCAAGGATAGTTCAACATATGTAAATCAATTAATGTAATACGCCATGTAAACAAAAGCAAGGACAAAATCACATGATTATTTCAATACACACAGAAAAAGCCTCTGACAAAAGAAAACATCCTTTCATGATAAAGACACTTAAGAAAATAAGTATAGGAGGACCTCACCTCAAGCTGATAGAAGCAATTTATGACAATCCTACTGCCAGCATCATCATAAATGGAAAATAATGGAAAGCATTTCCTCTCAAATCAGAAAAAAGACAAGGGTGCTCATTCTCACCACTCTTGTTCAACATAGTGCCTGAAACCTTAGCTACAGCAATCAGGCAAGACAGTAGAACAAATAAAATATGAAAATATGGATAGGAAAGTAAGAAGTCAGACTCTCCTTATTTGCAGATGATATGATCCTTTATGTAGAGGACCTTAAAAACTTTACCAGAAGACTCTCAGAACTAATTAACAAATTCAGCCCAGTTGCAAGATATAAAGTCAATACACAAAAATCAATAGCATTCCATTACAGCAACATTGAAGACAAGAGAAAGAGATCAGAAAAACGATATCATTTGCAGTTGCCTCAAAGACAATTAAATGCCTATGAGTCCATCTCACAAAAAGCAAGTGAATGGCCTCTATAAAGAAAAGTACAGTATTCTGGAAATACTGATGAGAATATCGGAAAATGAAAAGACAACCCTGTTCCTGGACAGACAGAACAAATACTGTCAAAATGGTTGTACTACTAAAAATGACATCAAACCCAATGCAGTCCCAATCAAAATACCAACAGCATTTTCTACAGAACTAAAAAAAAAAAAAAAAGGATCCAAAAATTTATATGGAATCAGAAGAGACCCAGAGTAGCCATAACCATCCTAACCAACAAACCAAAAGCAGGAAGCATCACAACACCAGACAGACATCAAGGTACAGTACAAAGTGACAGTAATAAAAATCACATGACACTGGCACAAAAACAAACAGGTGTATCAATGGAACAGAACTGAGGATGCAGGTACACTCCCAAGTACACCAGCCATCTGATTTTAGACAAAGGGGCCAAAAATATATGTTGGAGAAAAGATAGCCTCTTTAATAAACGGTGCTGGCAAAATGTAGAAGAATGAAACTAGACCCACACCTTTCACCATGTGCCAAAATCAAATCCAAATGGGTCAAAGACCTGGATATTAAAACAGAAGTACTGGACCTGCTAGAAGATATGAGAAGCAAAATCCTTGAAGACATCAGCACAGGCACGGACCTTCTCAGAAAAACACCCAATGCCCATGAGATAACACCAAGAATCAACAAATGGCATTATGTAAAATAGAAATTTAACTTCTCTTTCTCTTTCTCATGTTTTCTAGCCTTATGAATTTCGTTGTTATAGTTCTCTTCTTATGTAGACTGGTGGGTGAAGCCACATTAAAGAATATCAACAAAGATATAGTAAGATACAGAAAAAAAGAACTTTTGGCAAATCATTCCAATATAGGGCTCTGCTGGTCCCAGAAAAGAGGCATCAAGATGTGGCCACTGCAGTCCACTCTAGGGTTGGGAAACTGAACTAATAAGTAGTGATTTGAGCGGTAAAGTAAGTCAGTTGCAGAAGATTAAATATGTTTAATATTACATAGTTTCCCTGATTTGGGAAACCCAGAACACAGGCATTCTACAGAACCAAGTAAGTGTGATCGTGGGAATTAGGGGGAATAGAGAGTGTATAGGTGGGCCAAAAATGGGGAAGGGAAGGGATTGTAATATTGATGCAATATGTATGTGCACAAACACTCAAGTTCATTGTAAATATTATGTATTGCATATATACATATATAAATAAAAGTGGTAGGAAAAAAGACTTCTGCATGGCAAAGAAAACAAACAACAGGGGGGAAACAGATGGAAAGGGAAAAATTCTTTTGCCAGCTATTGCTCAGACAGAGGACTATTATCTAGAATATACAAAGAACTGAAAAAATTAAATCCTTCAAAACAAAACTCCTGATCAAAAAACGGACAACTGAAATGAATGGAGAGTTCTCCGAAGAAGTCTGAGTCACCAAAAAAATACATGAGGAAACGTGCAGCATCTTCAACCATCAGAGGAAAGTGAATCAAAACAACACTGGACTTCATCTGACTCCAGTACAAACAGTTGATATCAGGAGTCAGGAACTCAACAAGCAACAAATGCTGGTGAGGTTGTGGAGAAAAAAGAACCCTTCTACACTGCTGGAGGGACTGCAAACTAGTACAACGATTATGGAAAACACTACAGCATGCTTACTTCTCTTTGCTCAGACTGATTCAGACATCGCCAGACACTTCCATTGGCCTGTATATTGTGGTAGTGTACCTGTCCATTTCTTCAGAGGTATCTGCTGGAGCTTGAACTAAGGCCCAAACCCTCTTCTGGCATGGGGATAGAGCAATCAAGACGATGTGGACTATCTGTTTGCTCTGGTGAAGCACGTGTCCCACCAGGGAAGCACAGATACACACATGCATGAATGCATGAGTGGATGAGTGTACTCACACACAAAACATACCAGATAGCTCATCTTAAAGGTCAAAGGTGACTGGCTGGCTGCTCTACCCTGGGTCCTAACAGAGGACTTTCTAGGCGTGACGGTTAAACTGAGATCAGATGACAAGGACTAACCAAGGATGAGCACTGAAGCAGGGGAAATAGCTAAATGTCCCAGGAGAGATGGCTTCGCAGGGGTCACCAGCGCTTCACTCTGACAAGCTACCTCACACAATGCACAGGGAAGACCTACAACAAGAAATTATCCATCCCCAAAAGGCAATAGTGCCAAGGTTGAGAAGACCCATGCCAAGGAAAGAGAGGATCACTGTGACTGAAGCGAAACACATGTGAGCACAAGATGAAAGCTAAGACATCAGCTAAGTCCGATGCATGGTGGGGACGGGTCACGCAGACCCTCAAAAACTGGAGCAAGGAGTTGGGATTTCACGTTGAGTATAAAGAGAAACCAATTGAGGATTTCCAAGACACCAGGTCTGCTGTGCATTCTTAGGAGACCACAGTATCCCCCCTTCTTCCCTGCTGCCTCTATACACCTATCCTCTGTCCCTGTCCCTTCACAGTCCCATCTAACTTAGGTCTTTGCGCCCAGAGCTGTGCTACGTATTGAAGCTTCCCGCTGTCAGTTTTGAGAAGCTGCATCTGAATTTTACTGAAACTACAGAAATGACACCATCCTCACCTTTCCAAGAACGTTCAGTGTCATTCAGGGTCATTTTGGTTGCCGTACTGTCTGTTGTTGAGGTCCTGTATAATCACTTTCTTACCCCCTTTCCATAGCTTTTTCTCCTTAGCCAGTTGGGTTCTCTAAGAATGCAAAGGTCCTCCATCCGTACTCTGAGTAACTATGACATTGCAGAAACCTTTCATGGGTGTCAGTCTTTGGCAAATGTGAGCTTTGACACGATTGTGTCCCAGCTGATCTTTTCCCTTCTTTGGCGTGTATCTGTTTTCTACATTGGTATATATTGTGGTTTGGATCTGAAGCGTCCCCCAAAAGCCTCATATATTTGGAGGTTATAGATTATCTATGGAATTTGTGCTGTTAGGAGAAGGGGGCCTGGTCTGGAGGAGTGGATTACGGGCATGTGGTGGATTATAGGTGTGTGGTGATAGACAAGTATGTGGGAGATTATAGTCACTTGGTAGACTAGGAGCCTAAATCTGGAAGAGGCAGGACTCTGAGGCTGGAACAGGGAGGGACAGGTTACCGGGACAGGACTTGGAAGGGTATATGCTACTTCCTCCTTTCCTTTTGGGTTCTGGTTTCCTGTGTGCAATGCGGTGAGGAGCTGTCTCCACCTCTACCTCTGCCATGTGCTTCTGTTGTGGCTGGCCACCTACAAACAGACTGTGACCTCTGAAACTGTAAGCTAAATTAAATTTCTCCTCCCCTAATTTGTGTATGTTGGTAATGAGTCACAGCAGTGAAAAACAACTAAGATGCCGTGATACCCTCTCTACAGCTCACCCCGGCTCTGCCCAGCACAGTGACATCAGTGGGACAGGCTCCTGCTCCAGAAGGGATTGGGGGGAACGGCTGCCTTGAGCAGGCACAGAGCCCCTGAGCAGAGAGCCAGGATTTGGTCCAGGATGGATTCGGGCTCAGTATTTGTTCCACGCTGGCTCTTTCCACACCAACATTTTGAATGTGATTCTCAGATGGAGGGAGTCCCGAGTCACTCCCCGTCAGTAATGAGTGTGTCCCACACGAATGGTGGCGCCGGGGCTCACCAGGGTGAGAAAGGGAGACGACTTATGTCTCGTTCACTCATTTTTAAATAAACGTATATGGATGAGCTGGGACTGTTCCCTCTCTGTCAGAGCTGGTTACGTCCCTCCTCATGCACAGACACAAGCCACGAAGAGGGTTAAGAGTCAACAGAAGCATTTAGGGGAGATCCGGGATGAGGGAACCCAGGCCAGGAAAGCAGCAGGGTCCAGACGGGGGCCTGAGTCAGGGGTGAGGTCCAGGCCGAGCCGTCCCAGAGACCGAGGGAAGAAGAGGAATGTGTGGGGGACGTGCCTGGGGGCGGCATCGGAGACGAGGGCTCGTGTGGGGGCGTGATCGCCGCTGAACCTTCTGTTACTGGCTGCATGAGAAAATGCCTAAGACTCGAATCTGACATGTGAGGTCTGCTAAGGCTCAAGTCCAATGGCAGGCTGCAGATAGCCAGGCAGCGTGCCGGTGTCGCGCTGGTCTGTTTTACCTCGTTACTGCTGGGTTTCCCTCGCGTGGACCATTTGTATGCATTTTGCACAATCGCTGAAGCTAAAATATCTTTGCGTAATTTAAAAAGAATGAACCAAAATACGTTTGTCAAGAACTGGCCAAGATGATTTCTTCAGTGTTTAAATGCTGCAAATGTCACGGAAATGTCACGTCTCTTACAGGAAGCCTGAATGGCAACCTGAGAAACAGGCCTGGAGCATACCAGGGCCCCGTGGGTCCGACTACCCAGCAGTGGCCCCGGCGAGGCAGCACCCTGGGGGCTGCGCGCTCTGTCGGCTGTGACCACCTTCCGCGCCCGACCCTTCGCTTCCTGGAGGCCACGGGCTCCATCTTGGATGCTCATCTCTACTTGCTTCCAAATTTGGGAACGTCTGTAAGTGGAACCCCGAGCGGCAGATCTGGCTTTTAAATAAAAAGTTACATTTAACTTAAGAGCAACCTCTGCTCTTCATAAGCTAAATACCATTTGCCGCTTTCCAGCCTCAGCTGGGTTTCACCCACACACCAGCCACAGCTTCTGGGCCATGGTGTGCCTGTGGTCGGCCGGTGTCCGGCCAGCTTGCTAAAGATAACCGGCTAACGTACTTGCTCAAGACGGAGAGGGAAAGAGCCCTGCACTGGAGTAAAAAATGAATTTTTAAAAACGTAACGCTAAGAGGTGGCGTAACGAAGCTCGCGCTTTCCTGCCAGGAGAATGTTGCCTGGAAGGGTGACAGCGTCAGGCTGAAAGGAAAGTGGGGCATTAGCTCTGTGGATTCTCTTGTCTAGCACTTGCTGCACTCGCAGTTGGGACATTTTCTTCCCAATGGGAAGGAGCAGGGTAGAGGAGAAGCAGGGTGGGGCAGTAGGTGACAGGCATGGCCATGCCATGACACAGAGCTGCCTTCCAGCCCCAGGCTGGCCCAGGCGGCAGGGGGAGAGCCTCCCAGCCCTTGGGAAGGATACTGATCTCGTCGTCCCTCTGCTGTAGGGTGTCTCGCAGCTTCTGGTAGTCCCTCTCTCGCAAGGGCTCCCGGCAGTCCTGCTCCTTGACCTCAGAGGGGACTGTGTTCTTCTCCGGGATCTTCCGGTCATGCAGGAGTTTCTGCAAGTAGAAATGAAAACTTAGCATGCATTCCTCCATTCTGGATGTCCTTGACTCTCCGTCCCTTAACAATTTCCTGTACACATCGGGGCTCACGTGCCCTTTCCCACCTCCTGGTCGTTTGCTTGTTTTTTGTGGTTGGTGTGTCTTCCCCTTTCTCCGTCTTCCCTATGCCTCTCGGTCCTCTTTTCATTTCTTCTTCACTAACTTGGGGAATTCCTACTTAAATATTATCTCCTCTTGGACTCTTTGCTTTCCCCGTAACATCATAGCACTTAGTTTTTTCTTTTACTAAAGCACTTATCACAGATTACAATTATTCTTCATATACCTTCCTTCTCTGTGACTTACTTTCCCACATACACCATCCCTTCCCTACACACACCTGACCCACAGTGGCACAACAGATGTTCATTATTTTAACAGGTATGCAAAAAAATACAAGGAAGAAGTTAAAGGTTATGATATTCCCATTCCCTCATCATTAAAGCTAAAAACTAAGGCAGAGGAAAGCTGGAGAATTATAAAAATAAATCAATACTACTGAAAAAAATGCAAGACATACTTCTGATGTTGTTTAAAAATAGTTTTTTCGAACATGGAATTATTATATGTGGAAGGCAGAGACTCCTGACAAAAGATTGAGAAGTCTGTGTCTGAGTTTATTTCTTGGCAAGTTGGATACAATCTCCGAAGAAAAACGAGTGATACTCAGAGCACCGGTTCAAAGCTCTCAGCATTCTCTGGGTGCTGGAAGCTGAGTCCTAACTTCTCAAGGGCTGGTCATCTAGGAAGATTTTTATTGTAGTTTGAGCGTGGCAGGAAATGGCTTCTCCTGGAGGAAACATTTCAATTTACCTTTAAATGATGAAAACAGTGATGAATTTTACGCATATCAGCGCCAACCTCTAGTCTACTCTCTGGATCCTGGTCTTCCAAAAAGGATGTTATTTGTTTTTCCAACCTAAAAATACATAATACACGAGAAGCAAGTATGAGCAAGAAACTTCAGACATTCTAATGGCATTTCTGTGTTGTTTAACATTTGAACATACAGGATATTGCTCCCACTACTTCACGGAGATAAAGTCCTATGATTTGACTACAAAAGTTAAGGGGAAAAACACATTGATCAAGTGAAATGTGCAATGATGTGGTTATTGGACTAATTTCCAATAAATTCTCATGTACAGCCTTCCAGGTAAGGATCATTTGATTCCTCCATTGCTATCTCTTCTGACCAGGATGCATTTCTTTGACCTGTGCCTGCCTGTCACACTACTAGAGAAAATGAGAAAAATAATTTTTTATTATTAGTTTCCTTAAAAATTCATGCCACCCAGCCTCAGCCGGCACCCAGTATCGTGCTACACTCCTTCTAATCACCCCAGGTTGATGTGTACAGTCTTCACAGCAGCTACTCCACATCTTCCAATAACCCCCAGACCTTCCACAACTCTCCAGTCTCCATCAATAGCGCCACTTCTATGCAGACTGAGAAAGCCAGGCTAGTACTCCCTCTTCACCACAGTGACTTTGCTTCTCTCTGCAGGTGCTCTTTCTTCTCCCATGTCGCTTGCGTGACATCCTCCCTCTTCCTAGGGCTAACTCCCCATTCATGACTTCCTTTCCTTTCCTTTTCTCTTCATCAGCTCTCTGCATTGACTATTTTTGTTTTCTGATTCTGATTTGCTTACAATGATTTTCATGTTTTTTTTTCCCCTATCCTAAAGCAAAATAAAACATCAAACAAATACTTCCCTTTGGAGAGACCACGCAACACAGCGTTCTGAAGCCCTAGTTTATTCTGCAGGGTCACAGGGCCATGCTGCACTCTGGAGTCTGCATCTCATCCCTAGGCCCCACCTCCCAGTGCTTTACTTCCCATGAGGTCATCCTTGATTCTAATTTCTCTGTGCCCCCCACCCGCTCTCCCCACATTAGGTTCTCAATACACTTATGTTCGCTAGTTAATGGATTCATTGTCATGGGGATCATACCCCTTAACGTGGAACTGGAGCTCTTAACCAGGACAGCAATCAGCATCTAAGATGCTGGGTATCACGACTCAACCGCTGCATATCTTCGTAGCATTATGCTGAAGTATTTACATAGGTTTAGAATCTTAGAAAATTGTACCTATTTCCCTTCCGCTGTTACTATTGGCCCACTCAAACAAGGTGTAATCATTTCTGTCACAGAGCAGCCTTGGGCTTCAGGGTGAGCTCTTGCTGTAATCTGTAGCGTGTGATGGCTGACACTTGCAAGCGGGAGGCAGTTTACACTGTAATCCTGCAAGTTTCTTCAGGGTGAGAGACGCTTGCCATCTTCTTCTGCCTATTTTCTGCCATGTTCCTCTGTGGATCAGAACTTTGAACCACCAGACACTCAGAGACTCACTCAGATACAAAGATTTAATTCTATATAGGTATTAAATGTTAAAAGTATATGCTTATTATGAACAAGATTCCAAACCATACAGATACGAATAAATTAAAAAGTAGACACTCTTTCCTCGCGCTCCTGCTGCCACCCCCACCTCATGTATGCTCATTGTCTCATGCAATCCATTGTTCAGGAGCCAACAAGCTCTTCCAGTTCTTAGTGAAGCAGACGCCTCTACCTACTACATCCATTTGTCGATTTTGTTTGCTGTTTACAAAAATGAGTTCACGCTCTGAATAATGCTCTGCACCATTATTTCTCTAAGAATTTGTCACAGATAATCTTTCCTCCTGATATGTATACAGTAGAGCTAGTTCATTTTTCATGGCCCTCCAACAGTCCATATTGTAATGTCCCGTTCCTCTCACGATAGACCTTGAGGTACCATATTAATAGCTGCTTCTTTCCTCTGTTACCTTCGAGAAGACCTGAAGGATTAACAATCCTCACCTTGAGGGTTCAAAAAAAGTAATATTATCTACTTGTATTTTTCCTGAATATTTAATAGACGTTTTGAAATTTTAAAAAAATCACCTTAAAACTGGGCATGGTGGCATGCACATCTAGTTGCAGCTATCCAGGAGGCTTAGGTAGAAGAATTGCTTGAGCCTGGGAGCTTCGGTCTAGCTTGGGCAGCACAGTGAGAGTCTGCCTCAAAAACCCACACATACACATATACATATCTCACCCAGAGCTCGAGATTTCTCTGGATTGAAATTACCTTGTGGTTTTCATTGCCCACACAATTTCTATCAGACACTATAGAGTCAGAAACAACAGTTTATCAAGTCTCCCATCTTCCTTCCTGCTTTTTTCTTTCTTAGAAAGTAACCTCCATGGTTTGACTACATTGTGGTTTGGATCTTGAATGTCTCCCCGAAGTTTCATGTATTCGGATGTTACAGACTGTCTATGGAACCATGTGCCATTGGGAGACTGGGGCCTGGTCTGGAAGGGTGGATTGCAGGTTTGTGGATTGGATTACAGGTGTTGGATTGGATTATAGGTGTGTGGTGGGGGTTTAAACCTGGAAGGGGTGGAATGCTGAGGATGGACCCAGAAGGGGTGGATCACCGAGACTGGACCTGGAAGGATATGTGTTGTTTCTCCCTTCCTTTGGGGACATGACTTGACTTTTGATTTGACTTGACTTCCTGTTTGTAATGTATGAGGAACTGCCTCCACTTCTGCCTCTGCCATGTACTTACATTGTTTCCAGCTTCCCATGGATTGACTGTGACCCTATAAAACTGTGGGCTAAAATACACCTTTCCCTCCTTAATTTGTGCATGTTGAGTATTTAGTCACAGCAACGAAAAAGTAACTAAAACAGATTATAAAGTATATATTGTAGGAAACAAGCTTCTGAATGAGGGAAGAAATAGATTTTCAGCTCCCAGGAATGTGCGGTAACATAGAAGCTTGTGGACTGGCTGACTGACCATTCATGGGCCCTCTCCCCATATTCATCAGACTTTGGCTACTCCATTACGATTCCGGCCCCACACAGAAACAGTAGGATACAAGGAAGACCAGGGACACAGCCAAAGAAATGTGTCAGGGCTGCCTGCTGCCTAAGTGCAATGACTGGGTTGCTATATTCATTCTAGGAATCCATTAGACCATCTGTGACTAAGAATGACAAGATCTCTCCATGTGCCCTTTTGTTCCCAGTGCTTGAGACCACAGAGCCTCTGTAGATAAGAAAAATGGCTGGTCTTCCCTTCAGGCATTTGATTTATTGTTGAACTTATTTTCTTATCACACAAGGACTTGGTCTAATAATTAAAATGCAGAAACATGCTTAATTCAGATGTACTTACTCTTCCAGTGGTTAAGAGTGAACGAATGACCTCGAATTCCCTGAATTTCTTGTCTTTCAAAATAGTTCCCAAGTTCATAGCTAGTCTCTGCCCCTGCCGAAGGGTCTTCTGGCTGCCAGAACCTTGCTGCACAGTGGAGAATGTTTACAGAAAAGACTCACAAAGGAGCCAAGGGAGCACTGTGAGGGCTGATCTTTAGGAAAAGCCCAAGTCAACAGGACACTTGACTTTTTCTCTGCTTTCGTTAGGAAAAAAGAAGGAAGAGAGAAGACTCCTTGGTGCAAAATAAAAACAAACGTATAGCACACTTGTCCATGTGGACAGCATCACAGATAATCTGAACACCCTACCTGCAGAATGTAGGTGACACTCAGATGTTTGGTGGCTTTCTATCTCTAACAAATTGACTGCTGCTGAAGGATCTCAGCTGGCTAGTGGCCCAGTCTGGCAACTCCATTGTATCATAAACACTGATACCTAGTCTCATATTTAAGATTGACCATATTACCTAACATGCACTGTCCTCCTTGGGACCGACCACTGGATTCCCTTTCTGCTCCCTAGAGTCCTTGCTCCCACCCCAATGAAGTTCTGCCCATAGCTTTTCCCCCTCAAAGAAACCTGGGCTTAATAGCATAATTGTAAAAAGACAAAGGAAGCTTCTCATTAATTAGCTCCTGATGTGACAGTGTACTAAAAATCCAATATTAGGTATGCTTTTGTAATTTTGTAACTTACTGCAACCAGGTTGTACAATGATATAACTCAGACTGCCAATATACTGAAGTGACTCCATTTTGTGGTGATTATGCTATTCAGGTGTTTGCTGTGTGAGTTAGAGTTTACTGTGCAAGTTAAAATTTATAAGTCAGTTTGCTGTGAGTTCATCTTGTGAGGCCCGTGTACCTCACCGTAGAGCCTGGCCTGTGCACTCATCAGGATGGCTCTGGAGTCTTGTGATAAGGACAGAGGCTTGACCTCTTCCTCCTCCCTTGCCTCCAAGGCAGCCTACTGAGCGTCACATATTTCATGGGAATCACGTACTTTGCGAGACTCATGTATTTCACCCCAGGGACAGCCAGCCAAAAAGGATGGCAAGGTATCAGGTTATGACTGGTCACTACATGTGATTTTTGTAATTATGTAAAATCCTCTATATAATCTTTGTGTCAAACTTGCTCGGGGCTGCTCTCTGAAGACTCACCCAGAGTCCAGGGACAGTGTGACCACTGGTTGTAATCACATATCGACCATTAATAAAGATTCTTACCTTGCCTTAATTGGTATATGGTGGGCTTTTAAACTGGCATTTGGTGGTCTCTTAATCCCAACCTATAACACTGACACTAGCAGGATGCACGTCTATGCGATCTGCGTACCTCATATCCTTTATTCTTCCAATATTGGTATGAGATCATGCGACTGTCATCCCCGAATCACAGGCAAAGAAGCTGAAGCAGAGAGGCTCAAGGTTACATAGGAAGCAAATGACAGCACTGGTACTCAAACTCTGGTCTACTTTAGAATCCAAGCTTTGAAGCACGGTGCTTGCTGCACAGTCGCAGAGTTACTTAAATTATTTAACCACCATGTTGGGTGGTGGGAAACTCACACTGACTGGGATTCTATGAGGAGGTGAAGAGGTAGATGAACAAGGAGGGAATAACTGAGCATCAGCTGCACAGATGCTAACAAGGCTGTCATCCAGAATGTCTTTTGTAATACCAGAAAAACGTGGGAAAGAATCTGAATTTGCCACCTTGGGAGATTGCATACATAAATTATGGCATAGTTATGGACACAGGAGTCATCTGAAAGGACGGTGAGGGGGTGTGCTCATGGGAGGTTAGTCATGAGTTCCTTGCAGGGCCTCTGCAAGTATTTAGTTGTATTTATTTATTTATTTATTTTTAATGCACACAAGAAAGCAGAAGAAAAGGGACAAAAGAAAATGAAGGAATGAGGAAGGAAGGAAGGAAGGGAGGAAGAAGAGAAGGAAAAGGAGACAGGAGATTTCACAGCAACCTGGAGCTTTCGGCCACTTGTCTTTGGCTTGAGAATTTATCATCTTCTTGTGAAAAGAATGACTACTGGTCCAAGCTAAACTCGATCTTCTGCAATAGTTAATGATATGTAACATGTAAATGTTTATTAAAATAATTCATCATTTAGACTTAGAGCTCCATGATTAAGAGGTTCTCATTAATCTCAAACAATCTTTGTCCTATTCTTGTCAGTGTCACCTCTAGCAACTGCATCTGTATCCTGACTGTGGGGAGTTTGGAAGTCAAGAACAGGGCCTCAGGAAGAAGAGCAAAGCTACTCAGGTGTGGGAACCTGGCTGGATCTAAGTGGGTGCAGCAATGGTACTGTGGCTCCCGGAGAGGGAGGGGAGAGCACGGCTTCATAACTGGGGACGAGGGTCACAGCAGAGGCCAGTGGCACAGTATCATTCCAAGGGATTAACCACAGACAAGGCGCTGGAGTGAGAAGCAGTGACACCTTGTCCTTGGGTGTTGACTGGGAAGTAAAGAGGTTACATGAAGCAGTGGTGAGTTCCAGGTGTTCTGTGGTAGAGCCATGGGAAACATTTGGCATCCGAGGGCTGATAGTTCCTGGCATCTGTCTCCTCAATGGCTTTGGGAGGAGGAGACGGACCACCCCAAAGAACTGGATGGGAATCCTGACTTGCGAATGTAGCTGGTATTAATTACATCAAAAGGACCAAAATCTACCTGACCCTGCTAATCATTCTGCCTCTTCGTAGTTAATGCTCCGTGAAGGATCTAACACCACGGTCAGGCCATGGGGAGGCTGGCAGGTACAGTTACATGACTGCATAAGCAGATAAGTGAAAAAAGAACTGGAAAACATTGGTTGAGTCAGAGAAGAAAACTTGACAGCTATGAACTTCAAGGAATATAACTAAATAAAAGAACAGGACAGAAATAATACAGGTGGTAACAGCTGATCATGATGGGATAAGCAATGTGGTCGACCTACGGGGTTAAATGATCTCACCTAACTCACTAACCTGGCTGGGCCCCAACTTTCTAATCTATAAAATGGGCAGAAAAATACCATCTCTAAATCATAAGCTTTATGGAAGGTGAAACTGCAAGGACACAGAGAGGGTGTTGCTTGGTCAGCTGAGGCCATGCCGTTCCAAAGACAGACAGTGGATTCAACTCTTGGGCCTCACCCAGGAGCCATTCATGTGTACAAATTTAAAAATACAATTTTATTTGTAACTGACATATTGAAATGGTAGACATTTATGGGCCATGGAGTGACATTTTTATGCATGTACACAATACATATGATTGGATCAGGAGAACTGGACCACCTGTCACTTAGGCATTTATCATCTGTGTTGGGAGCATTCCAAATCCCCTCTACTAGTCAATTTGAACTATTCAATTGATTGTTATCCACAGTTACCCTATGGGCTGTGGAGCACTGGAGGCCATTCCTCCTACCCTGCCACGCCCCTGTCCCTAACAGCTATCCTCTCTCTGCCAGTCTGCTAGAACTGCAGACTGCCGGCCCCTCCCAGACTCGCTGCACCAGAATCTGCGCTTAGCACTTCCCAGGGAGCTGTATGTGCACTGACGTCTAAGAAGCACTGCAACAAGGCAACTGGAACACACCCCATTGGCACAGGGGTGTCCCTGGCAATCAAACACAAAAGTACACTAAAATGTTATAGGAAAGAGGGGCTAACATCCTTGATGGTCACCTGGAACATGTCCTGGGTACTGGGTGAGTGGACTGTTGTCACCGGTTGTCCTTATAACTGCCTTCTCCTGGATATTTTATCACTTTCATGGCACATCAGGCACTTCCACATGTATTTCATTATTCACTGTTACCATAACCTCATGAGTTATTTCTCTTTCACAGACGAGGAAAGAAAGTTCAGGAAAGTTAAGAAAGTTGCATATGATCAACTGTCAGTCCATTCATACTGTAAAGATTCTTAAACTCAGAATACTGTTCTCCCCTTGCTACCTTTACTGGTATGCATTTGTACTTTCAGTTCGAAAGTTGTCCCCAACCTGGGCCTGGTAGTGCATGCCTACAATCTCAGCAATCTGGGAGGCTGAGGCAGGAGGGTTGCAAGTTTGAACCCAGCTTGGGCAATTTAGCAACTTATTGAGACCATAGACCATGCCTCGAAATAAAACTTAATAGGCTGGAAATGTAGCTCAGTGTGAAGGCCCTGGTTTCAATCTCAATACTGCCAAAACAAAGCAAAAACAACTTGCCCATAGACTTTTCTCATAGTAAGTAAAGATGCAAGCAACATCTTGCTGTAAGAGTTAGGGACCAGCACACAAACTGCGTCAGCCCACCTCGAAGGAATGAGTTTTCAACAAGCGGTAACAGTGGGGACCTTGGAGACCTGGAAATGGAGCATGGGGGTGAAGGAAGAAGATCCTTTAATTTTACAGACGGGTTTCTCTAAGTGAGCCTTTAGAACAGACAGGGCTGGAATGGCACGTAATGTACAAAAGGGACGTTCAAATGGCAACAACAGATTCACAATTAGAATGAACTAAAACACGATCCACAGGACACAAGAAGCTGAAGGCTGAGGCTGCCAACAGGATGAGGACCAAGGGAAACTATTCAAATAATTTTCAGTGTCATTCATTCCATTTTTTTGGTTAGAGTTTGCTGAAAGAGCCATTCTCAGTAGGCTTAAAGGCAATTATTTCAAGACTCAGAGTTTTCCTTCAAGATTTATCTTAGGTATGTTTCCCTCACCTCCATGAAAGCACTGGAATACAGTGCCTCAAATGCAGACACACACAGTTTCTTCAGGGATTTGAAATTGCACATGTCAAAAATCAAAATTGAAATTCAGCCTGGCTTGCCTCCTGAATGGTGGCGACGTGGCCTACGGGTAGAGAATATGCATTCGTGGTCATTCCTTCCTCTGATGAAGTTTTCAGAAACTAGTTTGATATATTTTTGAAATAAATAGAGAAAACTTTAAAGCTGTATTTTCTAAGCTTTTTGAACCTATGATGATGAAAGTTCTTGAAAATTCTAAGTTTTTTTTGTCAGTTTAGGTTTTTTATATATCTAATTTATTTAAAGAGGTACACAAGGTGTGATTGAAAAGCATGGTGCTTAATAGTAAACTACTACAGTAATTGACACATTGCCATTGATCCCCCTCAAAATACTCCTCCTTGCTTTGAACACACTTACTCCACCATTCTTGCCATTTTCTTTCTTTTTCTTTTCTTATTTTTTTGAGACAGGGTCTCTCTCCATAGCCTGGGCTGGTCCTGAACTCACTGGTATAGCCAGGCTGGGCTAGCCTTTGACTCAAGGCAATCCACCTGTCTCAGCCTCCCAAGTGCTGGGATTAGAGGCGTGCACCACCATGCCTGGCAGAAAAGGTGAATTGTAATAAACTACTATGTTCAGGGCTAACAAGAGAAATTAAAATAATAAAAATTAATCAGTCTATAGAGTAGTATCTCTCACTTTACTTTCTGTATATTGGCCAGGTTCTTGTGTAAACACAAGAACATGTATTTACATAAATCCCCAATAAGTGAGAACTGGCTGTAGGGTGGGGCACAGAAGCTGGTTAACAGCATGGCTGGGCCCTGAATGCAAATGACAAGTGTCATGGCCTCGGTCATCTTGGCAGAGGCTGAGAGATTTGTGAAAGAGAAATTGCACAAACCGCGTGGAAAAGAACACAGCAGAGAGCCAGCCAGCCAGGAGAAGTGCTGAGAGGAGCAGCTGAGAACACGCAGGAGTCACCTGGCTCCTGTGACACAACGCAGAGACCAAGCTTGGGGAGCAGCGGGGGGTGGAGGAGAGGAGCAGAAGGGTGGAGAGAAGGTGCAGCCCAGAGGGCACCCACAGGAGAGCGGCCCCTGGAGGACGAAGGAGAAGCGGGCCAGCTGGCGCGTGGGCCGACTCGGCCAGAGCCCTGTCTCCATGGTTAGGTTTTCCTGAGTTCACAGCTTTCCTGACAGTTCATTAACTTGAAGAAATCCTGGAAGCTTTACCCCACCCCCTTGTTCCAAATCTCTGTGATATTTCTAGAGTTTGAAATTAAATTTATAGATATTAAAGTACAGAAATAAATATTTCTCAGCTAGTTTCTTTAGCAAAAATGTTAAATAATCTTGGTTTATATAAAAATGCAGAGTATATATATTTACTTAGACAGAAAACTCATAAAAGTTTTAAAAGGAGATTTATGTAAATACACAAAGTAAATCCTTGTGGGTATACTTCCGTTTGATAACACATTATTTTAATCTGTCACATAGAAAACAATATATAGCTGTTTGGAAAGGTGTTCAGATAATGTTAACTCTAAAGCAAACTTATGTAAATTGAATCATCCCTTACCACTGAGTTTGATATTAAATTGAAAATAGGCTTGCAAAGTAGAAACAGTTAGGAGGCAGCAGAATAATAGTAAAAAAATTAAAAAGTTCATAAATTAAATATTTAAGACAAATTACTATTAAACTGTTAAAACAATGATGAAGGACCTACACAAGGTATGGTTAGAAAGGTACGGTGAATGTTCACATTTAAAAAATGATTATAGTAAAAGACACATTTCCATTGGTCCCCCTCAAAATACTCTGCCTCACTTCCAACCCAGGGAGCACACCATCCTTGCTGCTTCCCGAAGCAGTTCTGGAAGTCCTCTCTGGTGGGTGTCTTTAGCTGCACTGTGGTGGCTGCTTGATGCCCCGAACTGATCCTACATGCTTACTTCCATGGGCCTTTGACTTCAGGAAAGGGCCAGAGGCTGCATGGTGCCAGATCTGGTGAATAACGTGGATGACGATATACCATCATGTTTGTTGTCTGAGTCTGGTTTTCTCATGAATGGTAGATGGCAGGAGCATTCACCTTATTTTGATCATATCTTGGAAGGACACTCACAAAAGAGTTTTAAAACTGCTTCAGAAATTTTCTTCCATTATTTCATTAAACATGTCCTCTAAGCCTTTTGTTTTGTTCTCAGTCTTCTCCTCGATTCCCATAATTCTGAGGTTATTTCTCCTTGAATCATCTATCAGTCATTGTAATGACTCGCTTTCTTTATATACTTTGTATTCTTCATGGCCTGTATGTTGCAGCTCAGTCACTTTATTTTCTAGGTCTGACATTCTATTCTGAAGTTGTTTAAAGTGGTTGCTTATTATTTCGTGTGTGTTTTTCATTTCCTGAATACCTGCATTCAATTTTTCTGTATCTCTGTTGTGTTCTTCTCTATTTTCTTCTTTTGTCTTCATTATCTTCTGGTATATTTCTTCTCTGGTCTCCTCTAGTTGCTTTTCAAGGCTTGCTTTTTGCTTATCTATGTATTTGTGTAGCTCTTCTGCTGTCTGTTTAATTTCCTGCTTTAATTCCTGTTTTAATTCACTGAATTTCTGGTCCCAGAAGATGCCATCATTTTTGCTATATTCATCTTTATTTACCCTGACTTCATCTGCTGGGGTTTCAGGTCTTTTTGTAGGAGATTTGTAACTGTGCTTCCCCATTTCTTCTTTGGTCTCCTCTAATTTCTTTCCAAGGCTTGCTTTGTGCTTAGCTAAGTGTTCTTGTAGCTCTTGCACTGTCTGTTTTATTTCCTGCTTTGCTTCCTGGTTTAATTCCTGCTTTAATTCCTGCTTTAATTCACTGACTATCTGGGCCCAGAAGTTACTATCATTTTTGTCCTTTTTTTGGGTTCTGCATTTTCAGCACTCCTTGCACCCTCCACTGGGAGTCAGATCTTTTTGTATAAGATTTGTTACCATGTTTCTGCATGGTTCTGCTACCTCTGACTGTCTCTGGTGTGTAGGAAAGAGAATGGCTCCTACTGATGTCACTGCCTGCCTGGCTGTTGAGCGCCGTTTCTGATCTGGGATCCTGGAGCCTTTTCTAGGGGGAGCACATGCTGCGTTTGTAGTACACACACCCGCGGATTGGTGTTTCTGAGGCTGGGGCTGCCCGCAGCCAATAATTCCCATTTATCTGGATAATGGAAGAAAATTTCCCAAATCTAAGAAAAGAAACGAACATGGAACTTTTGCAGGCATACAGAACACCAAACAACTTTGATCAGAAGAGACACTCATCATGACACATCATAATTAAAATTCTAGAAACCCAACACAAAGAGAAAATACTAAAAGCGGTAAGAGAAAAACAGAAGGTGATCTACAAAGATAAACCCATCAGGATCCAAACTCTAAAAGCAAGGAGATCGTGGAGCAATGTCATCCAAGCACTAAAAAAACAAATGCCAACCAAGACTGCTATATCCAGCAAAATTATCTTTTAATTTAAAGGGAGAACTTAAAACTTTCCATGACAGAGACAGCTTAAAGGGATTTGCAGCCACTGAGTCAGTATTGCAGAAAATACTTAAAGGAAACTTAGAAAGTGAAAGGGAGACCAGCCACACCAATGACCCCAGAGAAAAAGTGACAACAGCTAGAGGAGAAGGAGCTGAGAAAAAAGTATGTTAGTAATCAGTGAAATATGAGTAAATAAGATATGAAAGTTAGGAAATTCTGAAATAACTAGATTTGCCTTCATGTCCGTCGCTTTAAAAGGTGTATTTATGTGGTACAGATTTAAGTTCATTTAATGTAGCAATGTGATATAGCTTTAACTTTGCTTTGTTGTAGCAATTCACTTACTAGGTCACTAATGAAAGTTTATCCTAAGGAAACTGATTGATGTAAAGATAACCTTGTGAATGTACAAATATGCACCTTCCAGTATTCAGCTAAGGCAACTGAAATTTACTTATTTATTATTTTTTCTTCTTTCCCAAATTAACTATCCTTTTGAACTACATGCTTATAATTATTTTCTAGTGTGAACTGGTGGGTAAGGCCAGGTTTAACAGTAACAACAAAGATGTAGAAAAATATGGAAAAAAAACTTTTGATGAATATCCCAATGAAGGGATTGGTTGGATTCAGAGAAGAGATATCAAGATCTAATTACTGTGAACCCATTAGAGGACTAGGAAGCTGAGGTAGAGTGGTGACTTAAGTGAAATGACTTAGGCATGGGAGATTAATATGTTAAACACTGTATGGTTTCTCGGACTTGGAAAACCCAGAACACAGACATTCTTTGGAACCATATGAAGTGATAGCCGGAGCTGGGGGAAAGGACACGGAGGGGGTGGGAGGGTAGAAGATGGGAAGGGATTGTGAAGTTCATGTGATACATAGATGTATGAAACACCCAAATTCATTGTAAATACTATGTATTACATTTGTATATTAATAAAAATAGTGGGAAAAACTGCTTCAGAACATGGAAAGATTGATGAATGTATGAAATGAGAAGTTTTTTTTTTTGAGGGCTATTAATGGCTGTATGTCTTTTAACTAACACATTTTTCCCAGAAATTGAACTATGCACTGTATATTTTGATCAGTCCTTGTATTAAAAAAGTACAAGTTTAGAGAACGAGAGCATCCTGGGAGTCTTGTGCTCCTGAAGAGGAAGAGGCAGGACCATAATCGCTCAATAAATCTATCAAACTTGAAAGTAAACCCAATAAAAGTATCCATGAATTTTTTCAGAAAATGCATATGTATATAGACAACCCACAAAATACTGCATACACTTTTGGGTGGAGAGGTCCAAAAGGCCCCAAAGTCTATATGTGGACCCCATGGAATCTCTGTTGGAGACACGAACACACACACATACACACATCAATTTTGATATGGAAAGGTGTCACAATCAAATGAAAAACAAAGGTTAAAAAATACTAAGTGAAATCTGAGTCTACTTTTATTAAGATATATACTTTTATGAATTTGCTAAAAACCCTGAAGGATTACTACTGGATCGTAACAGTTGTTATCTCCGAATGGCGGGATTTAAAGTGATTCCTATCCTTTCCACTTTTATTTGTCCATTCATACTTTTGGCAGAAGGAACATAAACTGTTTGTCAAATAAAAAAAATCATAAAACCCTTACCATATTCCAAGTAAGATTTAGCGAGTGCAACACATAAAATTCTAAAGCAGCATTTACAAGTGCTGGGATGCCTTTCCCTCAGGAGAGTGCTTGGGGAGAGGGATCCCCTGTCTTGCTGTTGGGATCTTGAAATAAAGTCGGCATGAAAACCCAAAGCTGTTCCCTCCCCTCCCTCCAGATGGGTCCGATCTGTTGATATGATCTAATTCCTTATTTTATGGTCCTGCTTAGGCTGGTGGCTCTGACTGCGATTGTTTACCCGTCCTGTGGGCAGGCTATCAGGAACCAGGTGTTAGGCATTGCGAGGATTTATTATTTCCACAAGTGTATGTTTTCACACTGTGGGCTTTCTTTGAGTGGCATAACCCATATAAAACTGTAATTAGTACAAACATTTGTTTCGGGAAGTTTTTAAGAAAAATACCCAGCTCTGTGTATATGCAAACTTTTCCTGTGGAAAAGTTATGGGGGAAGCAAGAGAGAAATGTGCACATTCTTGGATGTGGTGAAGGGTCTCCTTCTGTTAAAGAATTTCTCGGCGCTCACAGAAGCTAAGGAGAGAAGAGCATTAGCACAGAGGCAAGGAGGGAACAGCACGCTCATGCGTGCACACTCCAGGGTTTCTACTTCAGGAACAAGTACTGGGATTTCTGATGAAGGAGCTGTCTAGGCTCAAGGAATGCAGTGTGCCAACCGTAACTCACTAAAATGGGATTGCCATTCACACCACATCCTTTATTTTATTATCTGCTTTTAATATTCACTCATTGGCCTATTAGGGTCCAAAGCACTTAAACTTCTTGAGACTAAAATAATCATTAGGGCGCAGACACAGCCCTGAGGAGACAGGCCTTTTTAATCATATTAGATAACTATTTCTAAAGAACTCAAATGCTTCCACAAACTACCCCAGGATAATTAATACAAGCTGTAGACCACGCTTTTAGTTTTGGTTTTAATATCTTCAAAATGTAGTGTCAGAACCCAAAACACTCTGCACCAAAGTGGAGAGCCGTCATCTGCGGTGAATTATCTCTCTCACGAATGGTTTCAGAGATCTGATTACTTATAAAATAAGAGAGAGGCACATTAGCCATTAGTGACCGCTAGGATATTTAATGCACAAAAATTGGGGTTGCTGCTGTATAGCCAGCCATTAAGTCGGAGTTGGAACGATGCCTAGGCGCTGAGAGATAAGAACCCAGAACTGTGTTAGCAGATAATTCAGCAATGTTTTTTCCCCTGATAATACAGGCTTCCCTTCAGGTGGTGTGAATGAACTGTTGGGTGAATTCTCTCTCTCTTTTTTTTGGTGACAGGGTCTTGCTCTATAGCCCAGGATAGTCTTGGACTTGTGGCAATCCTCCTGCCTCAGCATCCCACATGCTGGGATTACAGGCATGCACCACCATGCCCTGCTTATGTAGTGCTGGGGAATTGAACCCAGGGGTTCGCACTTTCTAGGCAAGCACTTTAACTGCTGTGCCATTCCTCCAGACCCCCATTGGATGAATTTTAACCAGGGAGCAAAATGTGCCTCAACTTTCTCCTGAGACATTTAAGAGAAGATCTACACTTAGGGCTTAGATTGTCACTGCATAAAAAAGACTCTGAGAGAAAATAAAGTCAAGAATATGGCTTCTCATTCTTTTTTTTACAGTTATTAAGAGTGTTTACCAACTGTCTGCCTTGACCTAGGTGCACAAAGATGAAGACGTTGCATCTGAGTCCACGCATGTGAATTTCCCCTGGATTTTTACCCAAAAATTTTTTTTGGGGGGGTGGTAGTCAATGGTGGTACCTTTTTGAAGAAAATTTAACTGTAAACATTAACTAATTGTTTTTTGAGCCAAAAGTAGCCATGGAAATTATGCAAATAAAATATAGCTCTAGTCATATGAAATAAAGCTGAAAAAGCATTTCAAATATTGTATTGGACATCCTTAAACAGAAAAACTATTTGTGGTTTATATGAATGTCAAGTTTAACTGGCCAGCCCGAGTTTTTATTTGCTAAGTCTGGCCACCGTAAGCTGAGAGTCAGCGCCGAGCTGACCGGTGGGCGCCCACGGCCCCAGGCCCACAGGGTGGAGGGTCCTGGCAAGTGCTTTTGGTTAATAACTCATTCACGGGCAATAAATCTGAAGCTAGGCCCAAAGCCTCTGTCTTTTCTGAAGGAAAAGCACTGCCTAGAGCATCTAAATGTTTCCACCCTAATAATACACTACATTTTCGATTGATTTTGAAGCTAATAATTCAGAGAGTTATAAAACTGCTCAGAGCCCTCAGGGGCCTAGAATTCGTGAAGACTGATTTTCTCAGGCAACCATCCAACTCGGTAGAAATCTTTGCAAGTCACATCCCTTCCCTGGATCTGTTTATATATCTTTACAACAAGGAAACCAGCCACACAGCTCTGCTCATATTGAACGCTCTAACTGAAGCCTTCTCTCAGGCCAACTTTGCTTTTCTAAATCTTGTCTTGGCTCCTGGGTAGGCTAGAAGTTACACCTAGTCTTCCCAACCAATGTAAATTTCTGCCCCCTCTAATTACCCCAGCACTTGTCATGGGACAGGTATAATTTTTAAACTTCTGGTTCTGATATTCATGTATTTGCTTTCTTTATACGAATGAAATTCTCTGGAGCCAGAAGCTGTCAGCCCTCCACCTCTGGAACCAGCACCCTGTTATCCCCGCTTGTTGCATTTAATGCTCACGTACGAGGAGGCGGTTTTCTGAGGGGGCATTTCTGTAGAAGTCACTGGTAGAACATTTTCTGACTCAAAGTCAGGTCCTGTCAAATTTTCCACTTTGTACAGATCTGAGCAGTAGCACTTGGGAATAGAAATGCCTCAGCCAATGGAAATGCTATCAATACACTCCTGAGGCTGTATGATTGCAGCAGGAAGCCCCTGCATCATCAGGAGGATGAGTGTGGCCCCTAGGGCACAGCAGGTCATCTGCCTTTGCAACCAAAGCAAGGATCGGCACTCTAGCCAGAAGGTGCAGCCAGTGTAAGTCCACAGGGTCCACTCGGGGTCAGAAGACAGGGCAGGAGGAGACCACGAAACACAACCCACCTAACTCAGACTCAGAAGGAACACTGCCATAATCGAGGGCTGGCTGGGTAAACTAACCCTACATGCTAAGTTATTACAAGCCTAGGCAAAGTTTGCAAGGGATAGTTACAAAAACGCAGTGTTTTTCAAGAAATGGACACCGAGAATGCAAAAATACGAACAGCAAACTCAAATCTTTTGGAAACAAATATTATATAATCTTTGCTTTTCTAACTCGGTGAAGAAACACGATGCTTTGGAGGCTCAAAGCCTTGCTCAGCCAAGGAAGAAAAGTTCTGCTCAGCACCTGGCAAGGAGCCTGGGGAAGCCACAGGGCAAGGTCACCCAGGGAGTCCTTGCAGAGCAACTCAGGTCCTCTGTTTACGAGGTTTGGCATGAGGTGACCCTCGTGTTCGTCAGCAGCTGTCTCAACTCCTAGCTGCGGAGCACCTTCTGTGGGAGCCACTTGAGGCTGTGCTGCTGTGAAAATGGATGGACTGGGGTACCCAGAAGGCCCCTGTGCTACCACTGCTCTTCCTTGGCTGCTGACGATGATGGAGCCAGTCAACTGACCTCAAAGATAGCTAATAACAAAAATTAGGATCCGTTCGTTATGGTTTGGATCTGTAGAGTTCCCCCCAAAATACACTAGAGATATGCACTTGGACTTTGGGGATTACCTAAGGATACTATGTGCTGTTGAGAGGTGGGGTCTGGTTGGAAGGGGTGCATGCTTGGGGCTTTTCCTGGGAGGGTAGCTCCGCCCTTCCTCCTCACTTGCCTTTCCCTCTGCCATGCCATGAAGGGCTCCCCTCTGGCTCACCTCCACCATGTACTTCTACCACTGCCAACCACCCATATATGGTCTGTGACCTTCTGAAACTATGAGCTAAAATAAATCTTTCCCCCTCATGAGTTGTGGATGTAGGGTATTCTGTCCCAGAAACAAGACAGTAACTAGGACACCATCTTTTGTGTTTTTAGCAAATACCTCATAGGTTAGTAGCTACTTGATTACTTGAGCTGTGGGGAATTTTATTACTGGCATGAAACTCTGAGTTTTATCAGCTGTGGCTACTTCGATGTAAACCGTCTGATATTAAATGAAGCACTGGTTAATATACTTCTAAGACACCAAAAATAAGCCAAAGGCAGTGGGTGGGTATTTACTTTATGGCTCTGTTCTCTGTCTTGGTCAGAAGCCAATCTCTTAAAGGAAAAGGGGACGGATGCTTTTCCCACCAGGGTGACAGATTCAAGACCTTTCCCTATCTCCTGTTAGACATCCCAGGGAAGATCATTTCTGTGTAACTCAGTGAGTGGGAGAAAGCACCAGTGAGGAAATCCAGAATTTAAGATGGGGCTTAGTTTCTGATAGTGACCAGTGGAGAAAAATCATGCCAGTTCTAGAACATGGCTTGCATTTGGCATAAAAATGACTTAGAAACAGGATTTAGGATTTAGCCCCCTCTGTAAATCTCACATTTTTATGACTCAAGAGCCAGGAAAGAGCAGTTTTGGAGACAGATGAAGCAGGACTCAAGTTCTGACTATACACCTTGCTAGCTGAATGTTATTTGGCTCATGAAGTTATTGTAAAAATTCTATTAAAACTACTTATAAAAAACATCTAATGTGATGACTATTGGCAAATGCTCACTACACGGCATTTTGATACCATAATAAGTAGTACTTCACTGAGTGATCTGATTATAATTTATGAAAAATGAGGTAGAGAACAGCTCACTTTTGTAACACTAACATATTTTTAGACAGCTTTGCTTCCATTGATCACAGAATGACAGATGTCCATCACACAGATTAGAAAATAAGAAGCCATTTCTTCATACTGAGCCTCAGAGATCATACTGTCAAATTTTATTGTTTATCTCCCAGACTTGTTTGTAACCATACATACAAATTATATGATATACAAATAAGTTGAGATCACACTATAAGGTCATTTTATAACACTAACAAAATATACTGAACATGTTTCCCAGCCAGTGCATGTATATTTCAGGTTAACTGATACTGATAGTTGTAATGATTAGATTCCAGTGGATGTGCCATAAACCAATTTCCTATTACAAGTGGCGGTGTGACAAATCTCATTGTACCTACAGCTTTTTACTTGTGTTTACAAAGACAAATTTCTAGACATGAAATTGCTGGCGTAAAGCCACACCCATGAGAAGAGTTAATACAGATGCTTTTTAGGGCTGTCCAGCAACTAGAACCAGACTAAAAGTCTTCTGTGGGATTATCCGCAGGCCTCAGCAACACGCTTCCCTGTCTTCCACCCCTTCTCTAGTCCCGTTCACTTTACCAACCATCTTAAATAATATCATCTTTTATTTTTACCAATAAGGTGTGCAAAAATTCCACTCATTTAATTTGTGTTTCTTTGGTGATTAGCAACTTGTTTCTTGATGGCTGCTTTCCCCCTTTAATCTTATAGGCAAAATTATGGCTTTAGATGGGAAAGAGAAGCAAAAGTCAGCTGCAGAAAACAAAGAAGACACGTGACTGCAAAGTCCAAACAGGGGTTCCTGACAAGAGGGGGAACCAAGGCCACAGAACGTGCTAGTGGGTGGATCCATGTTGTGGTTAGGATCTGGAGTGTCCCCCAAAAGTCTCATGTATTTTAATATTATGGATTGTCTATGGAACCATGTGCTGTTGGTGGATTGGGGTCTAGTCTGGCGGGGTGGATTACAGTTACGTTAGGATTAAAGGCGTGTGAGTTAAGACTAAAGGTGTATAGTGGCCACACCTTCCACACCTGGATCTAGGAGGAGCTAATCACTGGGCGGAGACCTGAAAGGATATATAAGCTGCACCTGCCTTCCTTGGAGGACTAGGGCTAGGACTTGGGCTAGTCTCAGCTAGTCTGAGCTTGGCTTCCTGTTTGTGATGCCGTGAGAAGCTGACTCCACCTCGGCCCCTGCCACGTACTTCGGATGCTGCCGGCTGCCCCTGAGTGGACTGTGACCTTCTGAAACTGTGAGCTAAAGTAAACCTTTCCTTCCTAAATTTGTGGGTGTTGGGTATTGAGTCACAGGAACAAAAAAGTAACTAAGACAACCCATAAGTCAGTCATGTAAGGGGAAGGGCTCAGGAAAAAGCAGGTGAAATCTGACTCTCCAGTAAGCTGCAGAGACACCAGGCAGGAGGATGACAAGTTTTTGAGGCTGTGGCAAAAGTCATAAATATGCTCAGTTTATGATAAACACTGAGTGAAGCACAGGAGAAAATGGGCTAGTGGGATGGGGATGAGGTGAAGAACACCGTGAGAAAGGAACAGGGGACTCCTCTGCCTCGGCCGGTGCGCCCACAGATCACTGACCAGGCCAGGCTCAGAGCCTGTCCTTGGAGCAGCCGGTCTGGGCATGTGTTTGCCTTTGGCCTGTGAAATGCCAAGGGAGACAAGATGCCTCGTTTCGGCAGAGGCTCGTGAGCCCTAGAGGGACAGGTCTGTGGTGCTGTGATGCCTGCTTCAGATTAGCTGAGACTTGGGAGCACCTGGAGATGCTTCCCTGGGACACCTTACCTTTTTTCTCTGGTGTCCTTCCTCTGTGTTGGATATATACTGGGAACACTCAGATTTACATGTCATTTGGACACAGCTCTCTGTTAGGCTGTCCCTAACTACCAATGTGACGTTTTTAAATAGGCATCAAACTAAACAGAAGTAGAATTTTTCTTCATGTTTAGTTGAATTCAAAGATAATACCGTCTCAGAGTACAATGAGAGACACAAACAATCTCTGTCACATTTTCAAAGCAGCGTAACTTAATCGGCACAGTGTATGTGGTCTACACTGAGGTTTTTTTTTTTTTTTTTTTTAAATAACAATTTTTAGAAACTTTGAGTTCTTGGGACTTTACCTGAATGTACATGGGTATCACACTGTACAGAAAGGCTGAACACGAAAAGCAGAGTCTCCCATTTGGCAGCAATTCTAGGGAGTGCTTACGTTGTTTTTGATATTGAGATTGGACAATTCTTTAAGTAGGTCAATTACTTTCATTTTATTTAAAAGAAACCTTACAGACTTATTTAGGTAAACACCTAATCTGTCTTTAGTTAACTCCTTTCCACTCAGCCTTTCTTGCCCATTTTGTACATAATCACTTTTAGTCTGGCCCTTGTTTTTCTCCTGAGGGAAGGCCAGGTACCCTCGTGTAGGTCCTCCTACACGTAGGCCCTCTGGGCAGGCCCCAGGCTGCACACTGTTGTTGCTCCTCTGGCAACCTCCAGGGTGGTGCAAAGAGTCAGCAATGCCCACAGAATGGTGAAGGTGGTCTGGTGCCGGATCTGGGTCTACACCTCTCAGGGGCAGCAGGAATCAGAGAAGAAGGGTTTAGGGGATGACACTAAGACACAGTGTTCCTCTAAACTCTCTGAGGCCTACAGATTTGGTGCCCAAAGTCAGTCTCCTAACTCATCCAAAAGAGTTAAGCACCACCCCCATCTCAAACCAATAAACAAAACCGATGCAAATAAACAAAATCCTTTTCGGGAACAACAGATCTCAACTCAATTCATCTGGCCAGTTTATAAGATTTTGTGGTGTTCACTAACAATTTTATAATATGTCTGAGTAGCTTTAGCACAGCTATTATGCAGATGTTGAAATGCTAAATTCAGAAAATGGAAAACAGGTTTTGTTGACATGTCCAGCACTTGAAGGAAAGAACAGAGAGTTCAAAATAAAAACAACTGGGCAGTACCTGAAAGAAGCATTGAGGTATTTAAAAAATATTCATGCTGTGCTTCAGAGAGATGCACAAAATTCTAACTGGCATGGATCCTGAAGAAGAGGTGGTGGAGGTCAGAGGCCTGGATTGTACATCGCAAAACTGGACGTCACATTTACAAGTCCCTTGCAAAGCCATCTGGGGAAGAAGTCTTCCCCAGAACCCTCTAGCGCTAGTGTCTTCATTTACTTTTGGAATATTTCTTGTTCACTCAGGTTGAGCTTCTGCCTGGCCAGCTTCTTTTGTAAAGCCTGCCTCTAGTTTTAGAATTTCTACCACAAGTACACATGTTCTTATGCATACTACATCACAGAAACCCATGTAGACATATTGTAAGATTTTCAAAAGAAATCTGTCACTTCAGTTCAAGAATACGAAGTTTATGCGTCAATTGTCTTTATGTTTTAGACTGCTACTGTAGTTTTAAATTTCCAAATACCTTAAAGGTTTGGCAAATTTTTTTTTATTCAGGGAGTATGTGGAACTCTGTCACGGTTCAGGAAGTGGCCAGTGAAATACGAAGCAAACAGCTCCAATTTGGAAACATTTTATGAACATTCCATTCTCGCAACTTACAGTTTTTGCTTTGTTAAGCCTTTCAGATGTGCACCCTATATCGGTTATATAAAAAAGCAATTAACAAAAGAAAAACACACAATACTATAGTCCAGATATACCAAAAATAATATAAACATTAACTACAAAAATAAAGTTAAAACTCCAGAAGTAGATGTAATTTAGATCTCAGAACCAACTATGTATTTTGTACAATAATTTGCTATATGCCAACAGAGAGCATTTGTTTTTAATATAGCTATGAAATTTAGTGTAAAAGTAGAATTAACAAAGATGGGCCTTCCCCCCACTGCTCATTAACTGAACAATTTTATTTTGTCACCTGGAGGTATAAAATCAGCAAATAACATTAATTCTCTTAAAAATAACTTTAAATTTTCTGTAGAAATTTTTAGGAAATACAGCCAGCTAAAAGAACTAAGAAAAAAAGCCAATATACCTGCAGTTGAAATCTGTTTTATGGTTCTGAGCCAGTGTAAATATGGTGAGGAACTAAACACAATAAAATGTTCGTTAGGCTAGCTGATGAAAAAATTTGGACTGTAAGTGGAATACGATGGAAATGATTTCTCCTGAAGCCATCTGTATGAGAGCACCGATCAGTTATCTGCGTCACTGCTTCTGTGACTTCTGTCCTCCCTTTTGCCTACCCTGCCCTGAGTGCTGCCTGCCATGCCACCTCTGCCCTGGTTGGCTAGTCAGCTCACCTGTCCCTCACCACAGCACTGCTCAGCTCCTGGGGACCTCTGGGCTCCAGCAACCCCCAGTTCTCCCAATGCACGTCTAACATGATCACAACGGCACCCACATGAGTTTTCTAATGGCACCCACGTTTCCATTGGAAACAAGAGCACAGATACATGTATGCTGTATTTCAAAGTCAGATTTATCTGATGGAAAAGTGAATTAAGACTCTTCTTTTAGGTACATTTATTTGCACTTAAATGAAGCTTGGACACCAATGAAACTTAGTACAAATGTGTCCTTTTAAAACAAATTCTGTACTTTGGGGTTTTATTAAACTAGATATTCGGCTTAAAACCATTTGTAGTTTTAGTTTATTTAATTTTGTAAAGAATTGCCTTTATAAGAAGTCCTATCATGTAAAAAAGAATTTAAAAGTCAGTTAGCAGCACACCTTGCATTCCCCCAGGTGTTGCACGCAGCAACAGGCCTTCCGGTCTTGTTGCTGGGCAGGGCTGTATCCTACAGCAGCCTCACAGTCTGTGTAGCTCCTCCTCGGCCCAGGGACATATCGGCTGTTTCCAGTTCTGGAAGATGAGGAGCAAAGTTGCTGCGAATGTCCACACGCCGGCCCTGGTGTGGGCTGTGTTTTCACTTCTCATGGTTAATACCTGGGAATGGGATCAAGGCTTATGTATGTTTCGTATTACAAAAAATTGTCACGATGCCTTTTCACAGGGGATTCCAAGCTCACCAGAACTCACTATGATCAGGTTTGGCGTGCTGTCCTAATCTGTCAGATAGGAGTAGCTCCTCATCGTTCGATTCCGTGTCTCTAACGATTAATGACGTTGAGCTCTAATGTCATTATTTCCCATCTGTAGATCTTCTGACACAATGTTCACTCAGACATTCTGGCCACATTTTTAATATTTTTATTTCTTGTGATACTTTCGTAAGTATTCTGGACACAAGTCCTTTGTCAGACAAGTATTTTAAGAGCAATATTTTAAAAAGAAAAATTCATTTAAATTTTTTCTTAACAGAATCTTTCAAAGAACAGATGTTTTAAATTTTGTTTTTGTTTGATTCAGCATGTTTTTTTTCTATTATAGTTTGTCCTTTTTATGTTCTAATTCATGGTCACAAAAATTTCCTATTATCTTTTGTTTTAGAAGTTCGTATTTTAAGTTTTATATTTACATCTATAATCCTGTTCATAGTTCATTCATCCATCTGTCCATCTCCCTTCCTTCCCTCCCCTTCAATGGAGGTGGGATCAAACCCAGTACTCTGTGCATGCTACTGCCACTAAGCCAAATCTCCAGGCTTATGATTCAGCTCAAATACATATTTGTATATAATAGGAGGTATGGGTTATTATTTTCTACAAAACTGTTTTAACAATCTTTATGTTTATGCAAATTGTAGAATCAATTTCCCCACACAAAAATGAATCTGCTAGAATTTTGATTGGAATTGCATTAAATCCATGGGTCACTTCAGAAATAATTGGTACATTAACCCTGAATAACCTAATCCATGAGCACAGTAACCCAATATATCTCTCATATGTGGTTTATGACATTTTTCTCATTAATATTTTATAGTTTCAAGCATACAAATATTGCACATATTTTGTGAGATTTATCTCTATTTTATGTTTTTTGATGCTACTATCAACAAAGTTTTATTTCAACTTCTAATTGCTCATTGCTATTATACAGAAATGCAATGGAATTTGTATATTTTAGATTTTACTCATTTTATTAGTTCTAGGAACTTTGTAAGCTCTTTCATATTTTATATGTAGAAATCATATTATCTGTGATTAGATAGTTTTATTACTTCCTTTCTAGTTATTCATATATTTTATTTATTTTTCTTTCCATAATCTACTGACTGGACCTTTCCCTATGATGATGAATTTAAGTTGTGAGAAAGAGCACCCACTCCTTGTTTCCAATTTTAAGAGAAAAGAGATGATTTCTTTCACTATTCATTATTACAACGGCTAGACAACTTTTATCAAGTTGGGTGAGATTTCTCCTATTCCTATTTTGATCAGAGTTTTAGCCAAGAATGGATATGAAATTTGTCAAATGCTTTGTCTGCATTTATTGAAATGATCAAATGCTTTTCTTTCATTTGTTGATATGAATGACACTGACTTTTGAACATCACGCCAGTCTTACACCCTGGGTTAATCTCCACTTGTTCATGACTTATTGCTGTCTATGTTTTGTTGTGCTTCATTTGCATTATAGTTTATTTCTTTGCCTTGATAACAGGGTAATACTGGCCTTGAAAAATAAATTGTGAATCATCCCCTCCTACTCAATTTTCTGGAAAAGAGTATGCAGAATTGGTATTATTTATTCTTAAATGCTTGGCAGAAGTTGCAGTGACATCACCCAGCAAGGGGATCCTTTCCTAAGGCCTTTACTATGAGTTTAGCTTCTCATACAGGTACAGTAGTGTTCAGGTACTCTTTTTTCTTCAATGAACTTTCGTAGTCCGGGTCTTTCATACATTTGTTAATTTTCTTTTTGAGACAGGGTCTCACTCTGTTCACAGCAATCCTCTTGCCTCAGTCTCCCAAATGTTGAGATGACAGACATGTGCCAGAATATCTGGCTAATTTTTATATGGTGTTGGGGAATTGAATTCAAGGCCTTGTGCATGCGAGGCAAATGCTTTGACCACTGAGCTATGCCTCCAGCCCAAAATTTGTTAATTTTATCCGGCTCAGCAAACATATTCTCCTAAGCTACTCATAACGTTTCCTTGTTATCTTTTTAATAGCTCATGTTCCTACATGTTTACCTTGAGTCACAAAGACAGGGAGTTTGTCTTAGAGGAAATATTTAAGTAAAGACAAGAGAGGAAGGAACAGATCATGTCTAAGTGTGTCTAAGTAAATACAACTGGCAATCTAGTCAGCCTGCATGCAGAACAGCAGGATCCTAGGGATACTATTTCTATGGCAAATAATCAGAGCACACCCATGCTGACCCTTGGTCTTGACCTCAGTATTCCATCAGTTCAAAACATGTTACACTAAAGTTTAAATTTTCAGTTTTGACCTTCCTCTAAAGTTTCAGGATGCAACATGTACAACATTTATTCCCTCATCATGTTAAAAACTGAGCATTTCCTGGCCCTGCTTTCCCAAGTTTTCACAGGTTATTACCTGTTTTTCACCATTCTGTCTTTATCTCTTTAGTTCTTCTCACTACATCTACAATCCTTTGTTAATGAGGTGTCTCGGATTCATCCCTGCTGTCACCATGCATGTCTTTCTCATCACTCCAGACCCATTATGATGTCTTCCCGGACACCCATTCCAGTCTTACAAATCTTCATTGTGTGGGTTCCTTCACGGCTGCCCTACTAAAATTGCCACTCATTTTTCTTTGCATTTCTTGCAGTCTAAGATGCTCCCTACTTCAGCTATTTACCTGTGTACTGCCTTTCCCTCCACATAATGTAAGTCTCCTGCAGTAGAGAACTGTTTTGTTTATTCTTGTATTTCCTGACCTAAAGAATGTCTAACACAAAGAAAGAACACAATAAACACTTATTGAATAAATGAATGCATTGCAGTTCTCTCAGACCATGGCAAGTTCCTAATCATCATTAAATAAAATACCAGCTCTTCTCCCTGGGGTAGCCATAGCCCACCAGGAGGCCATCTGTCTGTCCAATCCTATTCTTTAACTCCTTCATGAGAAGCTCCGATTCCTGCTGGGCCAATTGCAACGTGGATCCCCATTAGCCAAAACTTAATGTGTGTAGTCTCCTGCTTCTTGCCAGCCCCGTACCCGCTCCACACACCCCTCTCTTTCCCTCCCGGAACCTTAGTGAAGAATGGCCTCTTCTCCTAGCATCCCGAGGATGCACCTAGCTCATATCTGGGCCAACTCCATGATGACTTCTTTACTTCTCAATTCTTACACAATGATTTAGCTTCTTATTGTCACAGACGTGAGTGCTAACAGGCCGGCCCAGACAAATTTACAGACACAGACTAGCATAGAGACCATTTAGTTCAATCCTTTCACTTTACACATAAGGAAGCAAGTCTAAAGAGTCACAGAAAAACTAGTATCCGTAGAATTTGAGTAGAATTGAGTTAAAAAATGTTCAGTGTCCATTTATTCTTTCCATTAATATGTCCTTTTGTTCTGTTTCCACACATAGACATATGTGTATGTACTCCTGTATTACATGTGTCATATACTCCTAAACTCCTAAAAGCACCTATTAAATTGATTAATATCTAGTATTCAATAAAATGTGGCTGAAGAATTAACTGATTTACATAAAGATTTATTTTGCCTGTTAGAAAACGTTCCAGATGTTTGGAGGTATCCAAACACTTTGGGAAAACTTAAGCCCATGAAATCCAATTCAATTTCATCTCAGAAGCAAAATGTTGCTATACAGAAAATATTCCACTCAGATTTGGGCCAGAATATAAAGTTTCCACCCTAGCCAAAGATTTGCACGCTGACTATTTACCAGATTTACCAGAAGAACAAAGCTGTATGTTATTTAGAGAATCAATCACAATCAAATCTTCACCCAAAAAGTTCTACATAAACATTGACTTGGCTATATAGCTTTCATCCTGCTGTCTCTTTTCAAATTTATCCAGTGCAAAAAAAAAACCAAAATAGATGTAAACTAAAAATATCCCAATAGCCAGAGGCTGACATGTGAAGTCCTGTGCAATTAAAACATCCATGTCAAGGCAACAAATATTTACATTAAGAAATGAAATGCTGGGAAATGGTTCATAGTATTAACAGGGCTGGCTATTAACAGACATCTCCAGACTGTCTTCTGGTCCTACATACAACACCAGATCTATGAGATATCTGCTTCCTGTTGTCCTTCAGAGACTGTGACAGGATCGCCCTTCCGCCATGCCAGTGAGCACGAGTGCTGGAGCTCACAGGAGAGTGGGGCTGGTCAGGGCTGTGGCTTCCCTGCCACTGTCCTGCCAAGCGGTGGACTCTTTCTCTCTCTAGTACCACCATCCCCGCCTATCTTTTTCCCCTGGACTGCTATGGGAGGACTGACGCTATTCACATGGCTGGGTAAATGTCCAGGGGCTGGAGAAGACCAAGTACAGGCTCATGGTGTCAAATGGCAGTGCTGCATTAGGAATGAATTTTAATTTATCTTTCTCACTTGAAGATGGCAGCAGACTCTTCAATCTGTTAACATTTAAGTTGTACTAATGCTTGATCTAGCTGGTTATGTAAAAAAAAAAAAAAAAAAAAAACCCAAGAACACTAGGAATGGAAGACTCTGCACTATCAGCGTGAAGGAGCAGTAAGTGCCCTGGATTATTGGGAAACCCCATGTTGTGCTTTGGGAGAGCAGATGTGGCCTGCAACATGTGCTCCCCATGACCATGGATCAGACATCACTAATCAGTCACAGAGCTATACAGCACATTCCTCTCCACAGCAGAGCAGGCATTTCACTGGGAATCACTGAAGCTGAGGTTCATTTAGTGGTACTCTGTGGGCTTTCCATGACTCTTGGGCTCAGAAGTAATCATTACAATTTCTGCATTCTTACTGTGCTTTGTATAAATCTGCTCATAAAGCTTATAACTGCATCATTGCTGCTTGTGCTCATGTCTGTCACCACCATGATCTGTGAGCCCCTTGAGAGCAGCATCTAGGTTTGGCTTGTCTTTATGTTCCTCTCAGGGCCTATGATAATAGGAGCTTTGCAAATGCTACAGAAATAAGAAGTGAACTGATTGCACTAAAAATTAATGGCAACTTGACGTATTTTCTAAGTTGACTCTGTTCAGATTAACACTGGTGTATTTGTTGTTGTACCAATGGGCCAAGTGACATTTGTCCAAGGCCCAGGAGTCCTTCAGTGTTTTAATCACAATTTTCTCTTCACGCTGTTCCTCAAACTCCTGTGAATGGAAATGCTCGGTACTTCAGTAACTTGAAAAACAGAGAAATTCAATACAGAATATATGGCAGTTATAAGCAATGTAGTACAGCGCACTGAGCGCTGCGAGGACGACACGGCAAAGGCACGCTCTGCTTAGCTTAAGTACAATCTGGAAAGAGGACCTAAGGCTGTAACCCTTCTGTCTAAAAACTTCTATGTCTGCAAAATGCCTCTATTTCATTTTCTTATTTAAATATATATCTGGCTAGATTAAGAAAAATACATTTAAAGTGTTTTTTTTTAAATCACCTGAAATTCTTGCTTTCAGAGCTGCTGATGAGAAGTCTGATCTAAATCAGAGTCTTGATTTTTTTGGTTATTTTTTCTCTGGCAACTTCTGAGACTTCTATATTTTATGATTCTATTTTTTTTTTTGACATATCATGGCTTTACAGCTTAGGATTTGTAATCTTTTCAGTTTGGAGTCTTATGTCTTTCTTGTTGCTGTTGTTTATTTCTAGGAGATTTTTAGGTATTATTTCATCAACTACTGGCTCCCCTGCAGTGTCTCTATTTTCTTCTCCATAGACTTCTATTCACTAGGTATGGGTAAACCTACCCAGAGCTATGCTACGTGGATTTTTACTTTAAACTTCCTATCATTTCATCTGATACTCTGGAAGAACTCCTTAGCCCTGAGCTTCCTAGCTCACTAATCTGCAATCTGCGATGTCTATTTTGCCTTCTTTATACCGTCAAGCCATCTATTCATCCTTAGCCATAAGGAGATATTTCACTTCTAAGATGTTTTCCCAATTCTCTTCTCGATTTGTGAATGTCATACTGTATTCTGTTTTTCTGAAGATTTTTTGTAAAGCTTAGTCAACTGCAGGCTTCGATTCCTCTCGCTCTCGTCTCCCTCACCCCTCAGTCACCTTCACTCTGCTGTTTCTAGGCCCTCCGGACAGGCAGGCTCATCTCTCCTAGGGTCCTCAGCTCTCTCGGCTTAGACAGCTAGTCCTGGCTGAGGGGCTGAGGCAGCTGTGCCAGTCTGCGTTCCTCAGTGCTTTCAATGTGAACAGGGCACAGGCAGAGCTGAGGACGGGAGCTGGTTGGCAGAGCGTATCCCTAGCCTGGTGCCCCTTCCCTATGTGTCAGCTCTAGGAAGGATGTTCATGTGACAAATGGCTCCCCTTCAGCAGCTCGACTAGATGCTCATTGGCTGTCCCTAGCCCTGTCCGGCTCCAACATCCCACTCCTTACAGACATGGAGTCCTCACTGTGTTGCACCCGTGTCTCCACTGTTCCTCTGGCCTGTCTTGACTCCTGTTTTTCACGGTCTCAGGAATTCCCTGAAGCCTCTAGGTCTTTGAAAAGTCTGCTTCTAGATGTTAGGTACAGTTAGAAAGTTGGGTGTTTCTTTATATCGGTTCTCTAATATTCTGGATTTGGTACAACGCAACTGGCTTGACATACTGAAATCACCACACTAAGAATCTCACCTTTAAACCAAGCCTCCTGACTACCATACAGGATACACAGGGATTAGAGGGGACACTGGTGCTTATGTGGTATGGAAAAATAGGGCCCAATTTCTATCTGCCTCTTCACTGGCTTGGCATCACAGGAAAATACACCTCCTGAGTCCTTTGCCAACTGGCTTCCGGGTGAGTTCAGCTGTAAGAGGCAGCTGTGGAACACCCACCTCAGGGACACTGCAGCAGCTACCTGCTTGGCTTTGTCAGCCACATCATCTTCTGTGTGCTCAATTTCCTATATTAAATTCCTTTTGTTGAAAGGCCTAAACTAGTTTTGTTTTTTTGGCTGGATCCTGATGGAAGATTAAAACAGGGAAGAAATGTCTTCAGACACAGTAACAGACAACTCCTTTCTTGGGGCTGCAAAGAGAAACTCTCAGCCCACTGTTCTCAGGATCCAGGATATCTCAAGTTATCTCAAAGAGAAGTACAAAATTCTTTACAAGATGAATTTCTGGCAATTTATTTCACTTTAATTGCAAATATTCCATAGAACAGTTTCATAAGGAAAGCCTGAGGGGCCTATCTTGTTATTAAACACAGGGCTCCAGAATTAGGAACCATGATCCCACAGGAGAGGGAGCTTCACGGCCAAGAACCTTGCTGGGGACGTCTCCAGCTTTGCCATTCCTCATGGGTACACAACAGTTTAAAGAAAACACCTTTTATTTCATTTGCAGTGCTGAAGAGTGCGGGGCCGTGTGTGTGCCCGGCAAGCATTCCACCACTTGGCTACGCCCTCCCCTTGAAGACTGCTTTCACTGTCTTTTATTTACCGTTTTCTATGTCGAGAGAGAGTGAGGTGAAATGACAATCTAGCATCAGGAAAATCTGGTACACTCTACTGGAGACTGCCCGGTCCTGCCAGCCTTGGCCATTATGCCCAGGCACAGATGCTTAAGCGGCACAGAAACAAGGGCCCACCGCCGTGGCCCAAGATCAAAGAGAAAGCGAGCCACACCGCGCCGTGGATATGCCACAAGGCGGCAAACCCAAATGCTCTGAAAGAGGCCGACACTGAATAAAGTCCTGAATACCCGCTTTCATGCCCCGCTGGGGTGTCTAAACTATCACGTACGGGCCATTTATTTATTAGAGGAGGGAGCTTACATTGGCATGGGATAAACTGGCACTTGAGGAATGACATATTTTAACACAAAGGATGCCCCTTGGCTGCCTCTCAGATCTGAGACCCGTGGTTTGCTGTGTGTGCGCGACTACACTGCAGCCCTTCCTGCAGCTGGCACGAGAAGGATATTCCATCCTGCCACACGCTGCTCTTCACCTCCTCTGAGCAGGGTGCCGAGCTCACTGCCAGCCTTCTGCAGCTTTACGTGGAAAGCCACCATTCTCCACTAGTGGTGAAAAGCCCCTTCGGACTGTCCTGGGGGACCGTCATGCTTTGAGTTGAATTCATAACACTAAGGCCAACAAAGAAGTTAACACGAATTTCCCCCGTTACAGAGAAACATGCATGTGTGAGCTTACTGCAGGAGTTCTGCTTCGGTGAGTGCCTCTGTCCTCCGCTCCCCAGTGACAATGGCCAGTTCGTCCTTCAGTTCCTGGATTTCCTTTTGAAGGCGGACAATCATCTGTGGAGGACAAGGCGGAAGGGTAAAGGCTACTTTCTCATTAAGGTGAGCTGGTGGCAGGGAACATGGGCCTTTTAAAATTATGAGCTATTTTAAGGATAAAAAAATTGACAGAGAAGGGTATAAAAGGCTCTACTGTACCTATCAGCCAGCTTTTTAAAAATCTTAACATCTTGCCAAAATAATTCTAGAAATATATATATATATATATATATATATATATATATATATATATATATATATATTAATGACACATCACACACAACTGTATTCCTGCTATTCCTGGCCCCTTCCGACCTTTCTGAGATGATCACCTCAAGGCCTTCAGGGGTATCAGTTCCCTTATATTTTCCTACTTCTACTCCATATATATGGATGGATCTGGAAATGATGCCTCGCACCATTTTTCATGTCTTAAATTATATAAATGTTACATAACTGCGTATAATTCTGGCTTTTTCCTCTTTATATTTTTGAGTTCATTTATATTGCTTCATGTGGCTCTTGTTCATTAATTTTTATGGCCACACAGTGTATTGGAACTTTACTTTTGCTGTTACAGGCATTGCTGTGATCCAGTCCTGTTGGTGCAGCTCTATAATCCCAGCACTCTGGGAAGCTGAGGCAGGAGGATTACAAGATTGAGCTCAGCCTGGACAATTCAGTGACTCAGTGAGATAGTCTTAAAAAAAAAAAGCCAGGGATATAGCTCAATGTGAAGGCCCTGGGCTTAGTCTCTAGTGGCACCAAAACAAAAGTTACAGTATATGTTAGAAATCTCTGGGCACGTATGTGAGAGTTTCCTGCTACACAGCACTGAGAACTAGAGTTTCTCGGTAGCTGAGTGTGGGCACTGTGTACAGGGCTTGGTGACTTGGGGAGTCATACAAAGTCACACTCCCATCAAAGTTTCTGCACGTTCCTGCCCCCATGTTTCCATTATCACGCAATATTGACAAGAATTTTAATTCTGTCAATTCAAAAGGCATGAAATTATATCTCATTTCACTTCTGACTGATGTTTTCATAATCATCAGTGAAGTAGATCATTCTTGCATTTGTATGTTGGTGGTCCGGGTTACTGTGCTGAGAATTACTTGCATTATTGCACAGATGTCGCCGATTTGTTTCACTTTTCCTTATTAATTTGCAGGTTTCTTTACAAATCCCGAATGTGACTCCTTTGCTACTTCTGTGCAGTGCTCCTATCTGCTCCCAATCTATGCCCTGTTTCTCACTTTGGGAAATTCTATTCATTACACAAAAGTTCTGAATTTTGGCATAATCTAATTAACAACTTCTTCCTTTATGAGTTGTACCTTTGTCTTCTTAAAGAAAATCTGTTTTACCCTAAACCATGGCAGTCTTTTCCTAGATGATCTTTTGAATGTGTTAAGGTGTTGTTACTTTTCACGTTTAATTGGATTTTATTTTGTATAAGGTATGACATAGAGATTGTGTTCGTTGAAGGGATATGCCAACTTGAGGGAATTAGGAACCACACCTTCATTAGGATTAGGATTTGTGAACCACCCTAGATTGGGGACCAAGAACTGGTCTGGATTAGATTGTGAGTGATTTGTGGGTTGGCCAATGAGAGAAGAGCATCCAGCTGGATGTGGGAGGATCAACTGGAACTCCAAGGGTATAAAAGGAAGGAAGTGGGAAGATTGTCACAGCTTCTCCCTCTGGGAAAGCTTTCGCCTTCTCAATTGTCTATGGATGCCGACTTGCTGTACATCACAGATCGTCAGCACAGACTCGCTCCAGTGTCGACTTGTGCCTGTCTGCCCATTGTGGCTCTTCAGTTGCTAATCTTCCGACTTTGGTCTTCACCCAAGATCTACAGCAGACTCTCACCTCTCCTGCTGTCTTGCAGTCCAGATGGGAGATCTACTTCACGGCTGAGCAGCCATCTTGGACCATCTCTATCCTTGGATTTTTAAGCCTTCCTAATAGACCCTTTTGTGATTAAAATCTGTAAATTATGTCTTTTGAAAGAACCCAAACTAATACAGAGATCAAATTCTATTTTTCATGGTTAACAATACAAAGTCTGCTATTACAAATATTGTTATGTAACATGTTCACACACATAAATATACTTGTTTCCAGACTGTTGAAAAATTTTGTCTATTTGACTGTATACATGCAAATCCCACACTTCTAACCATCTAAAACTAGCTTTTTCTCAGCTAGTTAAGACAACTTCCTTCTATGTTGTTCTTTTACAAAATAGAGTTGGCTATTCCTGGCTATTTGCTATTCCCTATAAACTAAGTTCTCAATTTGAACTGAAATTTCATTTATTTAAAAGGTTAATTTGGTAAGATTTATCAAATTAACAATACTGTATCATCCCTTCCATGAATGGGGCACAGCTCTCCATTGATTCCTAATAGTTATAATTTTTCACACTTATAGTGAGATTATGCACCAGAATTTAAAAGTTTTGACTGATTTTATCAATAAGGTTTAAAAGTTTTTATTGATATCATAAGTAGAATTTAGTAAAATTCTTTTTATAATTATTGACTTCTAGCGTAGAGGCATGCAACTCATTTTAATGTATGGACTATGCATCAAATACTTTCCTGAACATTTTGGTTCTGTTCGTTATCAAATATTCTTGCATATTCTACATAAGCAATAAAATTGTCTGCAACCAATGATAAATGCTGTTGTTCTTTCTAATTCTTACGCATTTATTTCTTTTTATTGTCTCATTGTCCTAGCTAGGCCTTCTAAGTACAATTCTTAAGATGTCCTTGTCTTATTCCTCCTAATCTTTCACTTCTGAAATGATGTTTACTGTAATTTTTGGCTGATACATTTTATCAGTTTAAAGATGTACATTTATATTCATAGTTTGATGAATCTTTCCCCTGTGTGGACAAATACCTCATGCTATTAAATATTTTTTATGCAACTAGGAATGAGATCATGAAATTTTCCTCTTTTAAGTTGTGTATGTGATGAATCACCTTAGTTCACATGATTAGTTTTTCAATGTGAACTATTTCAAATACACAAAAAATTAAGAGTGCTTTGTACTCTCAACTTAGCTTAAGTGAGCCCACATACCCAATACTTAAGGAAATTCTACAGATCTTCTTGAAGCTCTAAGCTCTGTATAGACCTTCCCCGAATGATTTCCCCACTACTGGCATCTAAGTTTTCTCTTGATTCTTCCTATTTTCCCTTTACTATATGCACCAATATATTTTTTAATGATAGATTATCTTTAAATTTCTGAAATAAGATTCCAGGCAAGATGGCAGCTGAGTAACAGAATTGCTTGATATCGTCTGATAGACTCATTCAGTAAGTTGATATCATAGTTAAAAAAATGGTGTCCCACTTGGCTAGGAGAGGGAGGAGACCCCCTGCAATTGAAAGAATGCCATGGGACTGGAACCTCACAGATGCATCAGAAGCTGAAGAAAACAAAATCCAGGAAGCTGCCCGTGCTGACTGTGAAACACAGCAAGCTGCCAGCATCCACAGACAGAGGCAAGCCCGGAGCTGTGAGCCTCAGACTCTGGTAAGCAAGAACACATAGATGTGGGAATTGACAGAGGTTAGCATTCCTAACTCCAGAAACAAGTTTGTGGAGGATGCAAGTTGCAAACATGTTGTGAGCTTCCCCTAGAAAAGGCCCCTGGAGCCTAGACCAGCTTGGGAGAAGCAGCAGTTGGCAGCCACAATAGGCAATGATGTAGGCAGGAGCTATTTTAAAAGAGACCATATCGAAATGTTTGGAGTAAAAGAGCCCAAAGGCAGGCTACACAAGGGGTTTTGGAGACACTTTTAAACAATGCCTAGGAAGAAACTGGCATAAGGGACAATTGAGAAGAGGAGAGAAAGGCTACTGACCTCTTCAATGCCTCAGATGGTCATGGGAGCATCTCAGAGGGTAGAGAGCCCCACCCTTGGGGGCGGGAAGCCAGGACAGGTGGTAGAACTTTGCTGAGGAGACTGGAGGTGATCAACACATTTTAGAGGCAATCGGACTATAAGGACATCCCTCACTGCCTATTCTCAGCACAGAACTCAGCACAGACTTTTGTCCCCCACCCCCAACCTCATACAAAGAAACCTCTTGGCTAGGCCTTTAAAGTGAAGTCCCTCAACAACAGAAACATGGGAAGACAAGGTAACAGGACACATGTAGAAATACCTGAGACCCCAAAAACATGTCATGGGCCCTGAAATAGTAGAAATTATAGGGAAGTCAAAAGCAAATAGACAACTGGTTTCTGCACACATCCAATTCCAACAAAATATTCTTAAGAGAAAAGCAAGCAAAGATCAGCAGGAATAAAGAAGCGCTTATTAAACAAATAGTGGTCCTAATGAATACAAAGCTTACTGGGCATATAGAAGACACCAATCAAAAGTTGGCTGAGGCAAATAAGGAAATGCAAGATATGAAGGAAATTTTTATAGAGAAGTGGAAAATCTGAAAAGATATCTAGCTGAAATTCAGGATATGAAAAATTCATTTGAAACCAGGAGAAATAAGCTTGAATATTGTGAGAACAGAATTTCAGACCTTGGAGATAAGGCTGAGGAAACAAATGCCATATTCGGGCACAACTCCAAATAGAAATGGGCAAAGTAGCTGGATGCAACAGCTGATGAATGATTCAAAGAGAACCAACTTCAGAATTATGCGTGTGGGAGAAAGAGCCGAGGACAGTATGAAAGGCACACAGTTTATTCACTGAACTCATGCAAGAAACATTCCCAAATCTAGGAAAAGAAATTAATATTCAGGTAAAAGAAGGTTATAGGACTCCAAATAACCTCAATTAGCAAAGAAATTCACCATGACATATCATAATCAAAACCTCAGAAATTCAAAATAGAGAATGTTAAAAGTAATAAAAGAAAAACAGACATTATTTTACCAAGGTAAACCCAGTTGAATCATTGCAGGCTTCTCAATTCAAACCTTAAAGGCCGGTAGAACCTGGAGCAAAATCTTTCAACCTTTAAAAGACAGCAAGGGTCAACCCAGGTTGTTGTATCCTGCAAAATTATCTCTGAAAAGTTAAGAAGAAATAAAAATTTTTCATGACCAAGAAACCCTACAGAAATTTGCTACCACTAGCCCAGCATTACAGAAAATACCCAAAGCAATCTTAGAGAGGGACAGAGAGAAAAGCAGCACCAAAGAACACAGAGGAAAGGAAACATTTAAGGAGAAAGTGTAACAAAAAGAAAAAGTAAAGAACCAATACTAGAAGAACAGGACAACAAGATTCACTAAAAACCTTATAGTAATTACTGTCAGTGCTAATGGTATCAACTTGCCAATCAAAAGACAAAGACTGATGGAATGGATCAAAAAATAAAACCCAACCATTTGTTGTCTGCACAAGACACACTTCATCCACAAAGAAGCTCATGGACTAAAGGTAAAAGGCTGGAATACCACATGCTACTGGAGCCCAGACACAAGCAGAAGTAGCTATACTATTCTCAGACACTGGAGACATCAAATCAAAACAGATCAGAAGAGACAAAGAAGGACACTATATATTGGTAAAAAGAACAATCCATTAGGAAGAGTTCACAATTATAAACATATATGCAACCAACGTAGGTGCACCCAATTATATAAAACAGACACTAGTAGACATGAAGGGCTACACAGGCTCCGATATATTCATACAAGGGGAATTCAATATCCTACTCTCACAAATAGACAAGTCGTCTGGAAAAAAATCAACAAAGAAACATCAGAGCTAAATCACACCCTGGAAGAAATGGACTTAACGATATCTACAGATTACTCTAGCTAATGTCAACAGAATACATCTTTTTCTTAGCAGCACATGGGACTTTTTCCAAAATAGATCATATCTTTGAATAAAAGACATGCTTAAATAAATAAAAAAGAGTTAAAATCATTCCATATATACTTTCAGACCATAGCAGAATAAAACTAGAAATCAATAGCAAAAGTAACTTCAAAAACTATACAAATACATAGAGAAAAATAATGCATTATTGAATAAGCAATGGATCACAGAAAGAACCAAGAACTTCCTAAAGTCAAACGACAATGGAAGCACATCATACCAGAATCTGGGACACAAAGAAAGCAGTCCTAAGATGGAAATTTATAGCTATGAGTGCATATAGGAAAGCTACAGTGCAATCTCAGATTAACAACCTAACGATGCATCTCAAAGGCTTAGAGAAATAAGAACAAGCCAAATACAAAGGCAGCAGAAGGAAGAAAATTATAAGAATAAGAGTGGAGATCAATAAAATTGAAACAAAACAAAAAACAGCACAAAAGATCAATGAATCAAAGAGTTGGTTCTTTGAAAGCATAAATCAGACTGATAAACCTCTAGCCAAGTGCACCAAAAGAAGGAAAGAAAAAGTTCACATCAGTTCAATTATAAATACAAAGGCGAAATCACAACAGACACTGTTGAAATGCAGAGGATTATAAAGGAACTATTTCAAAATAATATATTCCAACAAATTCATGAACTCAGAGGAAACACATAAATTCCTTGATACATAAGATATAACAAAATTGAGCCAAGAATATATAGAAATGCTGAATAGAGCAGTAGAGCTGGAGGAACATCACAGCAGTGTGAGCACTTGCTAATTAAGTGCAAGGCCTTGGGTTCGATTCCTCAGTGCCACATAAGTCAGGCGTGATGGTACATGCCTGTAATTCCAGCACTCAGGAGTCCGAGGCAGGAGGACTGCTGTAAGTTCAAGATCAGCCTGGGCTATATCGTGAGTTCAGGACCAGTCTGGACTACACAGTGAAACCCTGTCTCAAAAAAAAAGGCAATAATTAGGAATGAAATTGAGGCAATAGACAGTAATAAAGGTTCTACCAACAAAGGAAGGCCCAGGACTTGATGAATTCATTGCAGAATTTTATCAGAACTTTAGGGAAGAGTTAGTGACAATACTCCTTAAACTCTTTCATGAAATTGAAAGACAGGGAATACTGTTCAACTCCTTTCTGGAAGTAGGTATCATCTTGATTTCCAAACCAGATAAAAACCCAACAAAGAAAGAAAACTACAGGCTAATTTCTTTAATGAATATAGATGCAAAAATCCTCTAAGATACTCGCAAACATAATGCAACAAAATATTAAAAAGACTGTATACCATGAACAAGTTGGCTTCATCCCAGAATGCAAGGCTGGTTCAACATGGTTCAACATATGTAAATCAATTAATGCAATACACCACATTAACAAAAGCAAGGACAAAATAACACACTCATCTCAACAGATGGAGAAAAAGCCTTTGACAAAATACAACATCCCTTCCTCATCAAAACCTTGATGAAAATAGGCATAGAAAGATCCTACCTCAAACTTATAAAAGCAATTTATGACAATTCTACAGCCAACATCATCATAAATGGGGAAAACTAAAAACATTTCCCCTCAAATCAGGAACAAGACAAGGGTGTCGACTCTTACCACTTCTATTTTACACAGTGCTTGAAATGTTACCCAGAGCAATCAGGCAGGAGAATGGAATAAAGAGAACATGCATGGTAAAGGAAGAAGTCGTACTACCCTTACTTGCAGATGACATGACCCTTTACATGGAGGACCCCAAAACTCTACAAGAAGGCTCTTAGACCTAATAAACAAACTCAGCCAAGTTACAGGATATAAAACCAATACACAAAAATCAGTTGCATTCCTCTACAGCAACAATGAAAACATAGAGGAAGAGATCAGAAAAATAATCACATTCACAGTAGCCTCAAAGAAAATCAAATACCTAGGAATTAAACTAATGAAGCAAGTGAAGGAGCTCTATACTGAAAACTATAGTACTCTGAAAAAAGAAATCCAAGAGAATTTTACAAAATGGAAAGGTATCCTCTGTTCTGGGACAGGCAGAACCAACGTTGTTAAAATGGCCACATGACCTAAATTGATATACAGAGTCAATGCAATTCCAATCAAGATACCAAAAGCCTATTTCACAGAACTAGAAAAAAATGTTCCAAAAGCTTACATGGAACCACAAGAGGCCCAGGATGGCCCAAATAATCTTAAGCAACAAAACAAAAGAGGAAACATCATGGTACCAGATATTAAATTATATTACACAGCAATAGTGATAAAAATGACATGGTATTGGTACAAAAACAGATAGATGGATCAATGGAACAGAACTGTGGATACCCAAACATCCCTGAGTTATTTCACCCATCTGATCAAGGACCAAGAATACACACTGGGTTACAGACAGCTCCTTCAACAAATGGTGCTGGAAAAACAGGCTAGCCACATGCAGAAGAATGAAACTAGACCCAACACTTTCACCATGCATCAAAATCAAATCAAAATGGATCAATGTACTTGTTGGAAAACAAAAGAGGCAAAACCCTTGAGGACAAAGGCATAGGCAAGGACTTCCTCAATAAAACACCCAGAGCACAGGAGATAACACTAAGAATCAACAAACGAGATTCTATGAAATTAAAAATCTTCTGCACAGCAAAGGAAACAATCAACAGAGTGAAGAGAGCACCCACAGATCAGGAAAAAAATCATTGTCAGCTACTCCTCAGACAGACTATAATCAAGAATATACAAACAACTGAAAAAAATTAGACTTTTCAAAATAAAGGACCCAGTCAAAAAATGGGAATCTGAAATGAATAAACAATCTTCAGAAGAAGTGAGAATGGCCAATGAACACATGAAAAAGTGTTCAATATCTTCAGCCATCAGAGAAATGCAAATTAAAACAACGCTGAGGTTCCACGTAACACAAGTAAGAATGGCTGGTATCAAGAACTGAAAAAACAACAAATGCTGGTGAGTCTATGGGCATAAACAAACTCTCCTACCTTGCTGGTGGGACCTTAAACTGGTACAGCCATTATGGAAACCAGTATGGAGATTCTTTAAAAAACTGAAAATCAATATTCCATTTGCCCCAGCTGGGTATCTTCCCAAAAGAGTTAAAGTCATCACACAAGTGAGATACAAGCATACCTACATTTATAGCAGCACAATGTGTAATAGCCAAATCTTGGAAGAATCCAATATGCCCAACCACAGGTGAATGGATAAAGAACATGTGGTATATATATACACAATGGACTACTATTCTGCCATAAAGAATGACAAATTTGGTCATTTGTAGGAAAATGGATGCATGAGATCAAATTATGCATTTTTGCCACTTGTACTGTTTTATTTCTGTCCAAGGAAGAATGTCCATCAGGCTTGTGCCAACCTGCATACAGCTTGTGGTGAGAATGCTATACAAGAATGTCAGTGCCAGCTGTGGATCAAGAAATTCTGTGCTGATCACTTTGACCTTGACCATGCTCCTTGGTCAGGGAGGCCACCGAGGTTGACGACTAAATAAAGGGAATGATCGAATCAAATTCATGTTGCACAACACAAGAGACAGTACAAACATCGAATATCTAACATTCAAGTGTTCATGACCACCTGAAGAAGCAGGGTTATGTAAGGAAGCTCGCTCTCTGGGCTTCTCATAAACTCAGAGAACCTCATTTGACAGCGTGTCTAAAACATCTGCGATATGTTCACTAAACATGAGGAAAACGCTCCTTTTCTGAAGTGACTGGTGACAAGAACTGGATTGTTTACAGCACTGTGGTGTGCAAATAGTCTCAGTCCTGGTGTGATGAATCACTTCAAATGACGTCAAAGACAGGCATTCACCAGAGGAAGGTTATGTTCTCAGTGTGGTGAGATTTTAAAGGTGTCATGTTTTCCGAGCTCCTACCAAGGGACCAAATGATCCCTCTGAATGTGCACTGTTGGCAACTGGACAACTTGAATGAATCCATCATCCAGAAACATCCAGAGCTTGTTAACCACCAAGGAGTTGTGTTCCACCATGGCATTGTGAGACCACACACCAGTTTAATCACTCATCAAAAATTACTGAAGCTTGGGTAGGATGAGTTGCCACACCCACCATAGTTGCCCGACCTTGCACCATCAGACTTCCATGTGTTTCACCCTCTTCAAAAGTCCTTGAGTGGTGTAACGTTCAATTCAGATGAGGCTGTAGTCAGCACCTTGTTCAGTTTTACACCAATAAAGACAGGTCTACCTATACACAAGCAATTATGAACCTCACTGAAAGATGATGAAGGTTACGGAACATAATGAGCAATATATCACTGACTGATCCTTATATAAGTAAGTGATCCTTGGAAAACAAACTAGGCCAAGACTTTTCAGACAACCCAATTAAGCCAAACAACCCAGATCTCCCTTTCTTTTTCTCTTTCTCTCTCCTTTTCTTCTCTTCGTCTCTCCCTCCCTTCCTTTCCCTTTTGCAGCTTTGTTCATTTTCTAACTTCTTTGCTCAGTGGTCTCCAGACTAAGGAGATTGTGTAGATTTGAACTTCAAATCCTTGTGAGATACAGCCTTGGGTTTCAGATTTTCATACACAGTACTTTCTATTTTACCTGGAATCCAGGTTAAGGCAGACAAAGCTGCCTTAGATTCAATACCCACCTTGTAAAGTTCCAGGGCTTTGACTTCTATCCCTTGGCTGTGACATTGTTAACCCACTCCAAGACAACTGCACCCTTAGCTTTGCTTCTGGGCTTTAGAGATTTTATTTACTTTCTCTCATCCTCAGATATGTACTTCAAAGATGCTTGTAAAATTTTATATAAATGAATTTCAGGCTATCTGTACCACATTAACAAGACTAGAAGTCCCAAAGAACTTGATACTGAACATTCAGAACATGTCAGTATTCCTAGAACTTTATTTAAATGTACAGGATGCTGTGGGTTTATTGTTATTGGGATCTGGAATGTCCCCCAAAAAGTCTCATGTATTTGAATGTTATAGATTATCTAGGGAACCATGTGCTGTTGGAAGATTGGGGCCTGGTCTGGAGAGGTGAATTATAGGCAGGCAGATTGGATAACAGGCATATGAATTAGATTTCAGGTGTGTGGATTAGATTATAGGCATGTGGTGGGAGCTTAAACTTAGTAAGGGTGGAACACTGAGGCTGGAACTAGAAGAGGCAGATCACTGGGATGGGACCTGGAAGGATATATGTTGCTTCCTGCCTTCTTTCTGTGACTTGACTTGACCTGGTTCATGTTTGCCATGCTCTGAGGAGCTGCCCCCACTTCCATCTCTGACACATCCTTTTTTTTGTTGCTGGCCACCCATGACCGAACTGTGACTTTCTAAAACTGTGAGCTAAAATAAACTTTCTTCCCCTAATTTGAACATGTTGGGTATTTTGCCACAGTAATGAAAAGTAACTAAGATAGGGTTTAAAAAACATTCTCAGAATCATCAAGCTAACTAGAACAAAAATCTTTAGACAACTATGTAAGTCATTCATTTGTACCTGCCTCTAACAGATTAACACCAATGTCGTGTTTTCTATTTCTTTTAAAGTTTCCAAAGTCAAATCTAACATCAAATTACTTTTCTGTCTTGTTGAATAGAAATCTCAGACCAAGCCAAAATTTCATGGTTTGAGATGACCACAGTCACACTTCCCACCACACAACTGCAGGAACTCTAGAAGGTCAGCCATCCCTAGAAGGTCCTGGCCCATGTCTAGGCCCATGTCCAGCCACACAGACTCTGGCCTGGTGCACAGTTCTTTTGTCACCTTGTTGCTCTGAAGTAGCAACAGCTGTAAAGAGAAAAGGGTAGGTCCCCGGTGGTCCTGGCCATACAGGCCTCACTCTGCATTTGCCATTCAAATTTGAGAGTAAAGCCTAGGAAACCCCACCTAAGTTGGGTCTTGGGTGGTTTTTAGGAAAAAATTTTAGTTGTCACTTGTGCTTCTGACAAGCTCTGTATAATAAGCCACTAATGAAAAGCAATATCAGTTTTTAGATGCAATTATTTAAAAAGCCAGGAAACACCACCTGCCAATCACCTGATTATTCTGTACCAGGAAGACCTCAGCAATCTGTTCAATTATCAGCTATTAGTTTTTCACTCCTGATCTCTCTTTTCTTTAAATTTCTCACAGATCTATATCAAACACATGATAGTGTTCATCTATCTCTAATTTCAAGTCTCTGGATAAATTTAGTAGGAAAAAGCCTCTGATATCTAGTATGTTTATTTTCCTTAAATTAGGAACTAATTTTTATCTTTATGCTAATAATACCTTTACCTTCCTTATTCTACGAAGAAACACTATGGGGCTGTTAGAAGGGAGGGATAATGTAAAATGTTACCCTAAAAGTGCAAGTTCCCTTGAGTCATGCCCTAGCCGGGGCCCTTGGGATGCTGGCAGAGGACTTGGCCTGCAGTGGACTCAGATCCTGCCTCGCTCACTGTTTTTTTCTCAGAAGACAATTTCATCAAGGAGCTTTGGTGCTCTGTGAAGTGAGCAGCACAAATCAGATGGAATAATTTTAGCAGAGAAAGGGAAATGGCAATGATGAATTTGAGGACTTTTCTTTTGAATTTGGAAAATTTGTAAATGAAGCACTACTGGCAAGATTTCACTTTTTAAAATAACGTACACATCAGCTTATTTACTAAAGAAGTAAGAAAAGCTGGGTGATTTAAAAATAGCACAATATTAATTATGGGATTGAACAATACTGAGATATTTCCTTTTAAAATTTTCAATGTTGGCATAAGTTGATTCAGAATTGCATTTCCTGTAGCGAAAATGAACAAAATCGAGAAGATAATTTGCATTTAAAAGTGAATCATGTAACTTGCTTTCTTTTGGCTTAAAAAACTATGTTTTGATAAGGCAGGATTTGTTGTTGATAGAACAGGAAACCTGGCAATTTTTCCATGGATCAAACTGGTAATTTCACAGATTTTCAGAATGATAGGATGGTTATAGAAATATTTATTATATTATATTTATTTATTAGCCATTAAGTCTCTTTTACTAGAGATTGTCTGGGAAGTTAAAAGGTGTTTTGTGACATGTTAGGACCTGCCCAGGAATAAAACCACATGATTCTGATGCACATCTCTATTGCAAAGGGGTAGGGAACCAGAGGGAGAACACATGTTTCTGGGCTGGATGGTCTGGGTTTGAATCCTGCCTCACCTACTTATTTGCGCTGAGATTTTGGAAAGTTACTTGATATCACTGTGCCTGATGTTATCTGGGCTAGAGACAGCCTCTGCTCATAAACTTGTATTGGGCAGTTAGTCACTCAATGAGTTTCTAGCACCTAGATTGTAGCCTAGAACCGAGTAAGCGATCCATCTCAGTTCTGACTCGCCTTCATGGGGATGGCCCTTAAGCCTCAGGTATTTGCATATTGTGGATTATCTATGGGTTTCTGGTGCTGCTGGGGTGAGGCTTGGTCAGAAGGGGTGAATTACAGGTATGTGGTAGATTACCAGGCACATGGCCCATTACTGGATGTGCGGCCTGGAAGGATACATACTCTTGCCCTAGCTCCTGAAAGCCTGATTCCTTTCTCTTGAAACGCCACAAGCAGCTGTTCTCTGCTAGATTTTTCCCACCATTGTCATCTGCCCATGATTAGACTGAGACTTCCTAAAAATGTGAGCTAAAACAAACCTTTCCCCTCTAAGGAAGTGCATGTGTCCCACAGTGGTAAAATAACTAAGACACTTTGGTAGACTCTTTCCCCTCCAAAGTGTGGCCAGTTAAAACTAGCTTACCAGTTTGGGATCAATTTCTTCATTAAGGACAGCTTCATTCTTTATAAGCGCCACTCGCTGTGCAAATCTGCAGGTAGATATAGACTCCTGAAAATGCAAATATAACTTCTTAAAGTATTGTGGTAGAGGGACTTCCTTCGAGATTAAACTCAAGTTTGTTCACAGAAAAAGATGCATACTTAAAGAGTGATGTGTATAAAAAACCACAATGAAGAGCTATGCCTCCAGATTGGGGAGTTTTGCTCTAAGGCATTATTTTTCTACAAAAATCTGGTTGTGGCTTAATAAAGTGACCATAAATATGGGGAATTCTGAGGTTCTGAATAGCAACTGGAATGTGTTTTCAACTATTAATCTGTTCGATCAGATATATATCATAATGATGGCTGGTGCCAAATCCATAAACATGAAAAACTACAAAATCAATGTTTGTAACAGACCAAAGAACCAGGCTGCCAACACACCTCCCATCAGGGGCGAGGCCTTATATAGTGGAAAGAGCCCTGCTGCTGTGTTCCTCCCTGGAGAGTGCCTGGATCCTAAACCTTAAACCCTGAAAAGCGATTCAGTGCCAGCCCCTGCCAAAGCATTCCGGGAGCTGAATCCCACAAGGTGAGTAGGCACGGACCTTGCGGATCCTCTGTGGTGGGCAGGTCGTACTAGTCAGGAGCACCACCGAGTGACAAAAGCTGATGGGCCACCTCTCTCACTTGTCAGCGGGCCAGCGCACTTCATGTCATCCTGTACATGTGAAGTCAGCTCTCAAGCGGAGCTACCGTAATGCCAGGACAACCCTGCCATGACCTCAGAGGGGTACTGACCCCTGGTGGTGCCTCTCTACCCGGCGGAAAGGGTGGAAACTTGTCCAGGCCCCTCCGCTCTACCTCCCAAGTCAGCCGGAGAAGCCAGGACTAAGATCCCTACACAAGCAGCCAACATACCTCTAGGTTCCTTTTCTCTAAAGACAAGGTCGCAATCATAGTTGTCATGCAATTTCCTCCCAAACTGTCCCTTAGGACACTGGTCATCACGGAGTTCCTGTAAGGAATGTGTGAGCGGTTCTTCTCTGAAAGGGCAATGATGACCTGTGGAGAAGACGAGAAACACTGGCACTGCCTTGGCAGGAAAGGTGGGCCCGACAGCGGAGCACCGACAGCGGGCAAGTGCAAAGCGAGTAACTGAATGTGCGGTGACACTCAGCCGTGGACATGAAGTAAACACCTTGAGAATACTCAGCAAGAAACCCTGGCGCTGGAATAAAGTAAATGTAACATAAACACAGCACTAGGAATCCTCTATTTTTGGACAGATAAATTAGCTTTTGTAGAATTGAAAACAATCTTGCTGTTTGCAACCATTGGGAAGTCTGTATAAAAACACAACAATCATGACTGATTACTCTAATCCTAAACATGCTGGGATAGGCTGAGCAGTACCTAAGAAGAATGGGCCCCTGCAGGGTGGGGGTGGAGACCCCAGATTCGTCCCAGGGCTGGCTGGGTGAGTTTTCAGTGTCTTAACTTCCGGGCCTGGTCTCTTCATATAGAAAAGGGGGTAAGTAGTTGGGATGTGAAGGACTTAAAATCTGAACATTACTCTGATAAGTCTATGGCTTCTGTCATTCAGAGGGACAGGGCAGGCTGGTTTGGTCCAACTTAAGCTCATCTTACTCATGAGTTTCTTAGGTTCTGGACAGAGCAATACTAGATGGATGAATGTTCAGCGGATGAAGCCTGTTGGGGTTGTCCCCCAGGGGCTCTGGGGTGTCCTGGGAAACTCCTAACACTAGGATGGCTGCTGCTTAGCAGCTGAAAACTAATCATGCCTAGAATGTGACTTTGTAGGCATCACAGGACTCTGGCTCCTGAAACACTGTTGCCAACACTTGCTGTAGGCCTCCCTCTGCCCACTGTGGAATCTATCATCAGAACTTTTTATGCTTTTGGTTTGCAATGTCAAATGAAGAGGACTGTTATTTGAAGATGGGTCTTGAGAAAAGCATATTAACTATAACACTAGTCTCATTGAAAATTTGTAACTTCAGATTTTACAAGCCAGCAGTTCCATGCTCTCTCTCTCTCTGTCCTCTCTCTCTCTGCAATAACTTTTTTACCTTCAGAGATGAATCCTCACACTTTATCCCTCCCTTTCTCTTCTCCCCAACTTCAATTTGAGCTCCTGGCTGCCCTTCTACCAGATACATGTGACCTCACTTGCTTGTGCTTTTTACCACGTCCCCAGCGTGCTCTGCTTTTCCTCCTGTTACTGTCCCACCCCTAGGCTAGCCCTCCATCCTGTCCCTTTTCTGCTCTGACTGCTCCTGCAGTCTGTCCTTGTCTCTTTCCACGACAATCGCCGTCAGTCACCTGGATTCACCCCTTTCTGCATGCCCACTGCAGCACCAGGCCGAGATGACTGTGCAGAGGTCCTCAGACCTCCACTGCATGTCAGCATTGACTGCTGTCTCACTAGCGTGCTGCGTGGAGCAGGCGTTCCACAGGGGCACTCACTGGCTCCTTTGGGAAACGCGGCAGGCACTCGTCAATGGGACACCATGCTTTCCAGATTTTCATATTTTCTGAGAAACTAGTTCACTAGTGCTTTCTTTCTTTCACCCCAAATTATAAATATTAGAAGGGTGCAGGGCATTGTTCTTTTTAATTTTCTGAATACTGGTAACGCAGACTAATGGGATTCATTTTGGTATATTGGTACACACAGGCAACATATTTTGGCTATTTTCACCCTGTTACTCCCCTCCTGTATTTCCCTCTCCCCCTTCCCCTTCCTCATCTCTGAAAGTCCATCCCCTGGTTTCCTTTCATCTTCTCTCCTTTATTCTGTCCAGTTCAGCTTGCTCATGGTATGGGTGGGCCCAGAAAGTCCGCTCTAAGCCGCATGTGTTTGGAATGTGACTGGATCACGGGGTCATGTGGATTAAGTGGATTCGTCCATGCCGACTTCCTGTGCTGTCAGGCGGCAAAGAGTGGTGGGAGGGGTGGATGGCTGGTGGCATGGACTGGAGGGAGTGCTCTGTTCCTGCTCTCTGCTTCCTGGCCACGTGAAAAGAACAGTTTTCCTGTGCTTTCCACCAAGCCTTTCCACCACTGCCAGCTGAACACCACGGACCGAGACCTTAGCTAAAATAAACCTTTCCTCCTTTAGGCTATGTATCAGGTATTGCATCCCGACAATAGGACAGTGACTCCTCCGGCTCATAAAAGAGGTAATCCACATGACTAAGCCTGGTTTATTTCACTTAACCCGATGGCCTCCAGTTCTATGCATTTTCCTGCAAATGACATAATTCTGTATTTGTCTGTTGTTATTGTTTCTGTGATATGAAAAATGAAGCCCAGGGTTTTCCCATTAAGCTACATTCCAAGCCTATTTTTTATTTCTGAGTCAGGATCTTGCAATGCTGCTAAGTTGCCCAGGCTGGGCTTGAACTTGGCTACTGCCTCAGAGCAATTTCATTTTTTTTAAAAAAGTGTCTGAATAATGTAAAATACTACATTTTCCTTATCCATTCATCTGCTGGCAGGCATCTAGGCTGCTTCCACAGCTGAGCTACTATGAATTGTGCCATTACAAACATGGATATGCATGGATTGCTATAGAATGCTGTCTTTAATTCTTTCAGGAATATACCAAGAACTGGTATAAATGGATCAAGTGATATTTCTCTTTTTGGTTTTTTGAGGAATCTCCATGCCAACATGCATAGTGCTTGCATTAGTTTACCTTCCCTCCCACAGCGTAGGAAGGTTCCCTCTTCCCTGCATCAGCAATCTGTCCTTGGTTCCCTCTCTCTCATACTTACTCTTCTCCTCACGTGACGTCGCACTATCTCCTGGCTTCTCCATGCATCTCTCTCTTGCTGTCTCCCCTACTCAGCCTCTTCTCCAGGCTCCCATCCTCTTGGCAACTCTGCGTCTCCACTGGAATTCTACTATTGATATTCTCTTTCCTCTGTGCAAGCCTAATTCTTTACCTGCCCCAAGGCCTTACCCATCATTATGAACTGACCATCATTGTCTGGTTGCTCAGGCGAAAACCCTATAAGTCATCACCCTTGACTTATTCATTACATCCCATGAATCTGCAGTTTCTGTAAGGTTTACTTCCAAAACTGACTCAGAGTGGCTCCACATGTCCAACTGCTCCAGGTCAAGTTGTTGTGGGCTTTGCCTAGCCAAGTGCATAAGGCTTTGACTCAGTCTTGCTGCTTTTACTTTTGCCTTCCTTGGCCTGCTCTCCATGCAGCAGTGAGAGGAGTTTTCCTAAAGTGTAGTCATATCATGCCACTCTCCTGCTTCCACTTGTCAAGGAGCTTCCCAAGTCACACAGTGTAGCCGCTCAGCTCCTGGGCAGTCTAGTCCCCTTTTACCTACCTGAACCCATCTGCTACCATGTGTCTCCTGCCCACTCTGGCCTTCTTGTTGATGGTCTGATATGCCATACCTATCCACAAATCAAGCCTCTGAACTTGTTGTTTCTTTCACCTGGGACTTTTCTGCCCCAGATTTTCACACAGCTTTCTGCTTCTTGTCACTTAAATCTTGATTCAAATTTTGGGTTCTCAAAAAAATTTGAGGGACACCCCATCAAAAATAACACACCTGTCTTCAGCCTGTTGCTCTATTTTATGTTCCTTTGAATACTGTCTTAGTTACTTTTTTGTTGCTGTGACGCAATATCTGACATCCACACATTTAGGGGAGAAAAGGTTTATTTTAGCTCACAGTTTCAGAAGGTCACAGTCCATTCAGGGGCGGCCGGCAGCAATGGAAGTACGTGGCAGAGACAGAGGTGGAGGCAGCTTCTCATGACATCACACACAGGAAGCCGAGTCCCATCAAGTCCAGTCTCTCACCAGAGGAAAAAGCTGTCATAATCTTTCTTCTTCCTTCCGTTTATACAGTTCGAGCTCCCAGTTGGGCCTCCCACATCTGGGTGGGTGCTGTTCCCTCATTCATTGGTCCACAGATCACTCACACTCTAATCCAGGCTGGTTCCTGATTGCCTCAAGTTGCCTTAACCTCTCCAACAGTCACAAATACTTATTACTATTTAAAATTATACTTGTTTACTTGTTTGTTACTTGCTTCCCACCAGACCTCTTCTTCAAGGTCGCTCCTGTGAACACCTCTGCCCCCACTGCCTGGGACAATGGCACAGAACTTGGTACATGTAAAAGAAACTAAGTTGTCTCAGTTCTCAAGACAACTTGCACTCTGTTTACCTCCTTATAAAACTACAGTTCCTCATCTCTCCTGCAATTCATATTTTGCACAAGACCCTCCCCCCCGCCCCCAAGCAGACATTCCTGTGTGACATCTGGAGGCGATCAATGAGTGGCTGTACAAACAACTCAGGCTGTTGAAGATGTGGTGGTAGAGGCAGCTGTGGTGAAGTTTCTGGAAGACCTGAATCAAAGTCCTAAATGTCCAAAGCGCCAGGTTGGATGACAGTAGTATCTTCAGAGCAGGTCAGCGGTTGGTCAGGTGTGTCTTTGGGCTGCTCCCAGCTGGGGAGTATCCAAGCCTAATTCTCTAAATTACCTTGAGATACTTTAAGTTTAGTAAATTCCACATTTCTTAAAATAGGTGGTATATATTTTCAGGTTTGAGGCTAAGAAATCTGATGAATAGAAGTGCTTAATAAACTTGTGTTAAATGAAGAAAGGAAGGGAGGAAAGAACGAATGAAGTAGTCTTACCTAGAAAGGCAGAGTGAGCATCCTTAGTGGGAAATGGGATTTGAAGGAGCTGTCTGGCTATGGTAAGGAGGTTGGGGACATTGCAGGCTCCAACTGAGTGGCAAGGGATGCCGAGCCAAGCTCCAAGCCTTAGAGACCAAGAGGCCAAATCACACATCTGACACAGGCAAGGGAGCCCAAATACCACATGCCAAACCTCACAGGGGTCGGTCTGATTGATGTGCACACAGAGCAGCACGTTGCTGTGAAGTATCAATTGATTACCTCACAATTCTTTAAATACTATGAAACTCTTTCATAAACCAAATGTCAAGCTGGGAATGTAGCTCAGTAGTATAGCGCTTGCCTAGCATGTGCAAGGTCCTGGGTTAGATCCCCAGTATTGAAAAAAGTGAAATTGCATCATAAAGCAAATGTCACTATTGTTTTTCCTGCTCCACGAAGAGTGGCTTTCCTGGCAAGTTAGATAACAGAAAGAAAGATATGCCTATTAAACTTTAAATTGTATGTTATTGAAGTTGCTTTTGGTTACAAGTAATAGAAAATGTAACCTAATCTAGGTTCAGTCATGAGGGAAATTTATTGCCTCATGTAACTGATACAAGAAACCTCTATGTCAGAAACGACCTAAAAGTTAGTGCTACCACCAAGGACTGAGTTTTACCCTCCCTCTGCCCTATCTTTCATATGGTACAACAGAAGCTAGCCTGTCCTCACAGTCACAGGATGACTGCCAAGTGCCCTGATGTAATGAACTTCTTCATTCATTACTTCAGCAAAAAAAGAATTTTTCTTCCCTTACCATTAAGCAAAAGTCTTGAGCTTCTTTAAGGACCAACTTGGGTCTGGCCTACTTTGAATAATCACTGGAGCCAGGAGAAAGGCTCCAATTTGCTTCGGCCAATCAGGACCTACCCTACCTGTGCAGCTGGGATGGGCTCTTGGATATTGAAGCTATTTCAGTGTCCCCTCCAGAAAGGGTCCTAAATTTGTTACAGAGGAGATGCAAAAATGAAAATGGAATGATGGATTAGATTCTGGTCTTAAGAAGTACAGGAAATGGGGGTTGGAAGAATGGCTCAGCGCTTAAAGTGCTTGCTTAACAAGCACTAAGTCAAGTGCTAAGTACCTGAGTTCGATTCCCCAGCACCACATAAACTGGGCGTGGTGGTGCACGCCTGTAATCCCAGAACACGGGGGGCTGAGGCAGGAGGATTGTCGTGAGTCCAAGGCCAGCATGGGCTCCATAGTGAGTTCAGGACCAGCCTGGGCTATACAGCGAGACACTGTCTCAAAAAGTAAAATAAAATTAAATTAAATTAAAAAAAAGAAAAAAGAAAAAAAGAAATACAGGAAATGAAAATATTGTACAATGAAAGAAAGAACCCAGGGCCCGGCTTGGTGCTGCATCTAATCCCAGCTTTCTGGGAGGCTGAGGCATGAGGATTACAGGTTTGAGCTCAGCCTGGGAAACTTATCAACTTGGTGAGACCCTTTCTCGAAATCAAAAATAGGAAATGGGCTGGGTATGTGGCAAATCTTTTAAAATTTGTTACCTTCATTTTCTTCACCTATAAAAGTAGGATGAGAATACCTGCCCACCTTGGAGAAATGTTTTAAGCAAACAATATGTTTTAAGTGTTTTATATCAATAGAATTTCTGAGACAGTTCTCACCCCCCCATTTTATTGATATGCATACGTGCAAAAATTAGGTTTATAATGGAGTTGAGCCTTTTATGCACATATGTATCTTGTCAAGGTGACAACGGCTTTCCTACTCTCCTTTTGTCCCTCCCCCTACCCTCCCCTCCCACTCTCCTCCCTACCCAACCCTCCTGTTTCACTTTGTTTTTCGTTTTAAGTTCCATAGGAGTTGTGCTTTGGGTTTCTCATATCAGAGAGACCATTTGATGTTTCACCTTATGCTTCTGACTCACTTCACTAATCATGATGTTCTCAAGTTTCTTCCATTTGCTTGTAAAAGCCTCCACACTGTTGGACTTTATTGATGCGTAGTATTCCATTGTGTATAAATACCAGTTTGTGTATTCACTGGTCTGTTGACGGGTATTTTGGTGACTTCCATATTTTAGCTATTGTTAGTTGTGCTGCTATGAACATGGGTATACAAATATCTGTTGTGTGTTGTTTTGACCTCTTTTGGATGTATTCCCAGGAGGGGTGTCGCTGGATCAAAGGGGATATTTCTAGTCTTCTGAGAGCTCTCCATATTGCTTTCCAAAGGGGTTGTACAAATTTACATTCCCACCAGCAGTGCAGGAGGGTTCCTTTCTCCCCGCAGCCACGCCAGCACTGATTACTATTTGACTTCTTGATATAGGCTATTCTCACTGGGGTGAGATGGTATCTTAGCACTGTTTTGATTTGCATTTCTCTTATGGCTAGAGATGTTGAACATCTTTTCATGTATCTATTAGCCTTTTGCATTTCTTCACGTGTGAACTGTCTCTGAGACAGTTCTTAGTAAAACAAAAAACATTCACTGTTGTGGCAGTCTTAGGAAAATGTTTGTTCTCTATGATCTATTGAGAGGCTACTTTTAGCCACGTGAACCCAGCCTTGGGCCATTTCTTTGGAATAGGACTCTGCACAGGTATCCACCTTGCCTTTTTTTTTTTTTTTTTTTTTTTTTTTTTTTTTTTTTGAGACAGGGTCTCACTCTGTAGTCCAGGGTGATCTAGAACTCATATGAACCCTTTTGCCTCAGTCTCCTGAGAGCTGGGCTTAAAGGCATGTGCTACATGCCCAGCTATTAGGTGGTGCTAGAGGACTGAACCTGGCGACTTGTGCTTCCTAGACAAGCCATCTAATCATTGAGTTGTACCCTCAGCCCCAAGAGCAGACCTCCTCACTCTCAAGGAGTTTCAGGAGGACCACAGTGAGCTTACATAAGGCAGATGCAGCTCATAGAGTGACCCACCCGTGGCAGGCATTGGCGGAGAGGATGCTGAATGGTTATCCAAACTGGGCAGGAACTCAGTGATCCTCTGAAAGGCACAGGAGGAGGGGGTGGGCATGCAGTCTGCTGTGTGTGTATGCACTCATGTGTG